>NWUY0300109815.1:10536-22153 GCA_004151065.3 Larix sibirica
AACCAAAATATGCTTTGGATATTTTGAAATGATTCAATATGGAAAACTGTAAGTCTGTTCTACACCTTGTCAGCTGGGTGTAAAGTTGTCAAGAGATTGTGACTCTCTGCGATTCGATGCCACTTGTTATCGACAGTTGGTCGATAGCCTGATTTACTTAACTCATAGTCAATCAGATCTCTCCTTTGCTATTAGTGTGGTATCCCAATTCATGACGGATCCTCTAGAAATATACTGGAAAGATACACAGATAATTATTCACTATATTAAAGGAACTTATTTGTATGGTATTAAGTATTGTCACAGTAAAGAACTGATGGTTGGGTTCACTGGTTTCAACTAGGGAGGTGATATTTATGACTGTAAGTCCACTTATGGCTATGTGTATTGATTGAGTTCTGGACCGTTGGTCTGGTTGTGTAAGAAATGGAAGGTAGTCTCTCTTTCAACTACAAGAGAAGAATATCATGGTGTTATCAATGCAGGAATAGAGGTAGTATGGAATCATGGATTCGCCAGGTTCTTGAAGAGATTGGGTTTCTTGTTAAGGCCCCAACTGTTATCCATTTTTACAATCAAATAATAATACAGGTTGTTGATAATCCTATTGCTCACAACAAAAGGAAGCATGTTGAACTTAAATTTCATTATTTGAGAGAGTTGGTGCAGGACAATGTTGTCTCACTTGTTTATTGAAGGACAAATGATCATATTCTTCATATCTTTATGAAGACTCTACCAGAAGCTAAGTTTGTGAAACATTGGGATGTGCTTGGGCTACAGGAAGCTACAATTATGGGGGGATGTTCAGAGAAAATAGCTTCATCTCCTAAATCTCCAGAGTGTTATGTTGATGGCGGGATGTTGGAACCTAAGGTTATGCAGGTTCATCACACTCCTGGATCTTCTGCAGATAGTTAGTTGATAGAAAAAAATTGACCAACAAATAAATCAACTACAGGATTGTCTGGGAGAGTCAAAGGCTCGACTGAGATGATGACTCAATGGTCGATGAGACTGTGGTCGTCCTGACTACAAAAACCGACTAAACTATGTGACATTGCGGATTTTCTAAAAATAGTTAGAACCAATGACCCCTATTTGTAGACCAGATACTCCTCACTTCAAGGAATTTTGTTATATTTGGACGCTATAAAAGAATGATCCTATAGGTTTTTTTGATATCGATTTGTCAAGGTTAAAGAACGTATTGTGATGTTCCAATCACAATGCGTTGTGATTAAGTGTTGTAACGATGTCTTTAGACACCACCTCTCTTCTTGGAATATATTTCCTTTCTACTATTTTCTTTTTTATTCTATGGTTCATATGAAGAGGTTCCCCAACAATTAACAATTAAAGGTCCTATTAGATCACAATATATAACAATTTTAATCACTATTGTCATTTGAATTTTAATCTTTTTAACCATGAAATCATATTTCAATAACGACCCAAGTGATTCAAAAGTGAATATAACAATGTTTTTATATTTCTATCTCTTTCATCCGAACCATCAAATGTCCAACTTGATGGCATTTTCAAACGATTCTCCTTGCTATTGTCTTCTAAATGATATTGACCTTCACCTGTAAACAAGATTTTTTATTTTTCACTTGTTTATCCATACTGGTTAAGTACATCTTTCAACATTTTTTTGTAAATATGTAGTGCTCCACCAATATATGCATACATAGGCAAACAATAAAAATTATGTATAGATTGTTGCTAACCCCAAATAAATAAGAAATGTTTATTCTTCAACCATTCAAATTCACTCTTGAAGTTTCTTATTTCTGTGCAATTAATATAAAAAAGAACACCAAAGAGCAATGCGAAATTTATCTTGTGCAACATTGATAATATTGAGACTAAACATTTGTGCATAATAATGGTAATAGTCATGCACGAAATTAGGTTGTTTGTAGTCTAGTCTTTTTCTAATAAAACTCAGGCTCCAAACAACAATCCCTCTACTCCCAACACCAATAACTTCTTTTGATTTAATGTTTAGACTACATACAAAAACCATAACTCAAAATATAATTACGACAAGATAATAAATAAGTCATTAAATTTAGTTATTCATAGTAAATATGTAATTAAAGTAAAATGTTACTCAAGATGATCAATACATAACAAGAATAAAAATAAATCAATAACATATATAAAACATCAAACTAAAAATAACTAATCACAATGAATTGACACAACAAAATATATAATTAATGTAAAAAACAATTGCTTCAATATGTATATGGTGTTTGAAGTCTAAACAAATTGTTCAAACTTGAAAGGGTCGAGAAAGGTTCTCGAATCATATGTTGGATCTATTTTACCAAGGCTCTGTCATAATCCTTATATCAAATTATTCTCATATTTAGAGAATATATTATAAGGATTCTCCACAATGCAATTTTCAAATGGCTTCTCATGTACTTCATCACCCTCCAAAACAACTATTGATGTGTTCATATAAAATTTTTCTCCAAATCCATTCCAAATCCATTCCACAATGTTTGTAAATTTTTTATGTATTTACCATCATTGTCTTTAGTAAATTTATTAGCAAACCAAAAAAATTACTGTGTTTCTCAAGATTCTTTTTCTTTTCTCCAAGAAATGTTCTAAATAAATCCCTCCCATCACTTCTACTTTTGGTTCTAATGATAATTTTCTAACACATAATTTCAAGAATTATAATGCATGTGGTCATGATTGATACAATTGTGACTTGTATTTAAAATCACAGTCTTGTTTTAAACTTTAAAATACTTATTCCCCCCTTGGAGATACTTTTTGAATAAATAAAAAATATTACAATTCTAATATCAGTACTGAAACATTCTTAAAGAATATGCACAAAAAAAGGTGTGTATCATATATTACATTGTACATTTTCTATAGATTTTGAAGGACTTACAAATAATAATTATGTTTCTTACGTGTAAATGATTTTCTAAGGATGGATTGGCAATCACCTACACTATATCTAACTTCCATGCTTGATTAGACTATTTCTTTATTTGCATGTTCTAGCATGGGACTAACATTTTATGAAGGCTTCTTACTTGTATCGCCATATCCTATAAACCAATAAAGGTGTGCATTTCTAATTAGTATCCATTGAAAAAAGTGCACAATATTAAGCTTTGAAGAACATTGATTCAAACATATACAATTACCTTATTCTTTGCCTTCATCACTCTTAACTTGATCATTTGAATATGAATTGCAATTTTAGTAGATTCTTGAACACTCTCATCACCTTGTTTGTATTTTCCAATCTTATTAGAATATTTTTGTGAAGTATTGTATCCATAATTTATAGGCGATTCTAGGGATTGAAAACAATTTAAGTTTAAAAAAGTACCCAGGAAAAATAAAAATCTTAACTAAAAAAAGTTATTAAAAAACATCAACATAAAATACCCCTTTGCTGAGCAACTGTCTCCACGAATGAAATAAGCACCCTATTTCTTGACCTACTCATTGAACAAACAAATGTACATGTATCATATAATGAAATAACTATGCCTTCAGGTGGAGTAAATGTGTTAACTATGTGATCCTAAAATGATGGGATTCTTTCATTTGCAAAACCATGTTTTCTTAGATCCAATGTCACATCTGTAAATTGTGAAAGAAGATTACTATCAAGCCAATCCATATTAATATGAATAATAGGGACATCCTTTCCTTCTAATCCAACTCTCCAACATTATATAGCAAAGAACCCTACAAAGGAAGCTTCTAAATAATTCCTATAAATGCCAGACACTAAACACTATCTAATGAGATTCTTTGATCTTTTGGAGAATTGAGAGAATGATCTACTGACCATATATGATAGATTGACATCAAATAATAAAATTAAGGTACAATTTTTTGCATTTGAATCAAGATAAAACAATAATTTTAGGACACCATTTATCATCCACACATAAGCATAGTTACTCATAACAACAATAACAAACTCACATAATATTTTAGGTTGAAGTAAGCTAATGTCAATCATTGTGTTGCACAATGACGATGGATAAAAACATCGACAAACAAAGTGCGACATTTACTTCTCGAAGTCCATTTTCACAGTTATCTCCTTTTTCTTAATATATATGTCCAAAATATTTGCAACAACCTTAGGGAATTTAGAATCCTGTTCCTCTTTTTCTCCCTTCCTCTTATTCACCAAAAACTTTGTTTGCTTCTCTAAACATAGAATAGTGCATAATTGTACGAAATGATTTGCAACAATTTTCTAGACATTAACCACATTTCTATCATAGACTCTATGAGAATTACAGAATTCATTGTCCATAACTTTGAAGTGTTCACAAATCATATTTCTAGTAGCTCTTTCATCTTTGACCCTCTTGCAATATTGTGATAAAGTATTTGCATGAAAACTATGGTTAACTATTACACTCAACCAAATAGATCCATCCATTATTTTATTTTCTACAATGTGTAATTTGGTTTCATCCATGTCATGTAATATTGTAAAAAATTAGACCCATATTGTTTTTCTTTATTCTGAATGAAGTCATCTTGCTTGATGCTCCTAGGTGAGCATGTCAAGGATTTATTTTATAAATCTCAAACATAGTTCACCATTGTTCCATAAATTATCTAACATCAAGACTAGATTCATATTATCTTTTTGGATGTCCTTGCTTAAAACATAAAAAAATATCCATAGATTCATTTTGAAAATTCTGAAAACAATTAAATTTGAAGAGTAAGAATAAAATAAAATCACACATCAAATGAGACAATAGTGGAAAATGGTTCCAAAAAGATTAGATTTATGCCTGCCACTCTTCTGATCAATGTGTCCCTTCCCAATATAGCTTGGCTTGTTATAATATACCCATTTCTCATTTTCTTTCATGACTTGATCCATGAAAGGAGTGTCAACAAATTCCTTGTTAGAAAGATTTTGTTGTTTTCTTAATTGTGTAAAAAAGCTATGTGGAACTTTTTTATGAAAAAAACAAGCATCACATAAATGATACATGGAATGAACTAATTTAGGTTTATCAGTTTCAACTATTATTTTTTTGAGTAGAAATAATGTGTTTCCCATTTAAGATATGGAATGTGAAGGTTTTCATTTCAACTTTATCTTCTCTTTTAGGTTCATAAGGAATTCTTACCACATGGTCAAAAGGAAATATGATAGCTCTCTCTAATTGTTGTTGTAAAGGTTGTGACAAGTGATAAAACAAACTTTTCCACATCTTCCTCATTCATTTTTTGATATCGCAAATTAAGAGGCACTATACCACATCTATTGATATCAATATATAAAAAAATCTCATCATATAAAAATATTTGATCTATTCCTTCTAACTTCCTTCTAATTTGTCAAAGATTCTACTGGCCTTCTTCATGAGCATTTTTGAAGGACTTTCTTTCAATGTCTTGAAAGTTGATTTACTGATATTTTTTTCTAAATCGTTGATACAAGATTTTTTACTGATATTTTTTTCTAAATCGTTGATACAAGATTTTTTAAGGAACGTTAACATTTTTTTTAAAGAAATTTGGAAAAGATTTTAATTAAAAGAGCTGCAAGAAAACTTCATCCTTTACCATAGAATAAAAAATAGGATGGAAACTTACTGATGTATCTTGAAAAACAAGGTCTAACTTAAGCTTATATAGTCTTCCACAATGTTTCCTAGAATACAGTCTATAGAAAACCCCTAATATCAAAATGCAAAGGCACGATATTTATAAATTACTGAGCTGGAGGATATTTCCTGTCGATCTCCTCATCTGCATAGATGGGAGGATCTTTCATATTAGTCTCCTCTTATAAATTGTCTAGAGGCATATTTAGGTCTAGAAGGTTCCGTCGAGAGCCAGAGAATGAGGATTTTGCTGAGTTTTTTGAGTCTACATGCACTGGAGGTGGGGGATGGACCTGACACATAGCTCTTCTACTTCAGTCCAAGTAACAGTGCACTCATAAATTGAGCAGATAGGCCATTAAATTGACACAGTGCACTCATCCTGGAGTTGTTCTCCACTAATATGTATAGAGTGGTAAGAACTTGAGCAGACAGACCATTAACTTGTATCTGGAGTGCTTGAACTGAATTCTCCAATTTTCCTTGCTTGTCATTCAGAAGCTCTCTTATCCATCACGTTCTTCCCATGCTTCTCTTAGCCATGAAGCATGAAAATTTAATCTCACATTGCATTCGTGTTGAGGTCTTCATCGGCTCCATGTGCTTGTAAGCTATTCCCAATTGCCTTCTTTTTAATATCACTTTCAAATTTGTGTGGGAGAACATCCATAAAAAGGGAAGAGGTTCACCTGTCATATCCATTAATTCTAAGATCAATAAGCTAGATTGGGGGGCAGGTACACTTATTACCATGCATGGAATAGGCTGAAGCGAGCTGGGATAATTCAATAATAATTTGCGGGAGTATAAAATCCATGTTTTCACGCACAAGAGAGGTACTAAGAAGAGAGGTTCTTTACGATGAACAAGAGAGCACACATGAAGCTTGGTAGGTAGGTTAATAATCTCAAATGTGAGGGGAAGGAACTATGAAAAAGGACACCCACGTGTCAGATGGGGAAGCCTTCATTTGGCTTGTAACCACCTCCACATTCTTAGCCATAAGAAGGATTTTGACCTTAGAAATAGCTTTCAAACATTCAATGTGGGGGGGACTAGCACTGAAGTCTCTTGTGGGACCCCCACATGGAACTAAACATGGAACCATACTTTTGTTCATGGGATAGGTTATGAGGTTGCCTGCCAATTAACTCTGATCATTTCTATAGTGTCTTTGGTAGTCAAATTGGTTTAAGCATCAACAATTGACTTATTATTCTGGAGGATGTGGATAGGAGATCATTTATGTAAGGGGACTAACTCCTATTGAATTATGAGAAATATAGCTCTCATTTTCATGACAATGGGCAATGTCTTCAACCTCACATTATTGATGACAATTTTCAAATCGCCAAGGATTATGATGGAGGCTAGCCCCTGCTGACAAGCCAATTGTAATCCTTGAAGGAGTGTGTATGCCTCCACCTAATTATTAGTAGCATATCCAATGCTCCAAGAGAATAGTAGTTTGGTATTGAAACCTGGGAATAAAATAACCCCACCCGCACCTACCGCCCCGGAACGTTAACATATTTTCATGATTAGTATTTGTGAGATTATTCATCATATGTAATACATAATATGTTTGTTTTGACAATAACATTTTTTTAAAACTGCCATAGTAGTTTGGTATTGAATCCTAGGAATAAAATAACCCCACCCGCACCTACCTCCCTAGAACGTTAACATATTTTCACGATTAATATTTGTGAGATTATTCATCATATGTAATACATAATATTGTTGTTTTGACAATAACATTTTTTTAAAACTGCCATAATACCTTTTTCAATTAATTTCCTTGTTCCTAATTGATTTGATCAATTGTATGACAGTAAAACCTAGCCTTGTTTTGCACATGATATCTCTTAAATGACAGTATCTCCTTTAATTAAATATGGATGATAATTACAAATTGGAAGGCCATTTTGCAATAGAAGACAAGTGTTTTTTTCAACAAGTGTTATTTGGAAACCTAGTATGTCCTTGTTCATCACATCTATAGATGTGAACATGACAACAATAATGCTTATTTCCTCTTCCACATTATAAATATATAAATATGAGTAGAAATTGAATAGCTTGGTTAACTCAACATACCAATATTGTTGAAATTCTCCAATGTTGTGCTCAGTTGTTACATGGAGAAATGAAATTTCGTTTAATTGGATAAGAGTGAAAAACCTCAGTATTATGTCACCTACAATCAACTAACATAAAAGTATTCTTTATATCAATAAACATAAATATCCAGCATAAATGATATAATATGTAATAGAAAGTTTATATGAGTTTGGAAAGGAATAATCTTGGAAAAAAGTGTCGGTTAAACCTTCAATGTGATGTCCACCATAATATTATCATGTAGGAGGAAGGGTCAGTTGAATTTTCAATGTTACTCCATAGACAATAATATATTATGGTTCAAAAAGGATCATCACACCTTTCTTTGTGCACCATCTGGACAAGAATACTATGCTGTAAGAACGATTGATCGATCGAACTCTTGGATCTCTTAGTCAAAGTTTCCATGTTCGAGAAAGGGTTAGTCGATGCTTCCCTGGTATCCATTACAACAAAAAATTTCAAGAGAAATGCTCATCTAAAACTTCCATTGCGTAACTCTCAACTCAAATACCATCATTGAGATGGAGTAGGATAAACCTTCTCAGTTCTCACTCACCATGAGAATACCATATTTGAAGAATACCTCTCCATGAAATCCTCTAGAAGAATAATATGAAAAAGTTAGGGTCAAAGGACCCTTCCAGGGGATCCAAATTATTTGAATTTTTTTCTTCAGAAAGGTTAGTCATATCTTCCACTAGACATCCATTGAAAATAATATCATCTTTCTGGAAGGGTTAGTCAACTCTTCTTTGTGATTAACTCCATGAGAATAATATGCTTGAAAAAGAGTCGGTCAACCCTAAATGTATACCCTATGACATGAATACATCATTGATTTTCGTTGATTGGCCTTTCTACTTGCTATCATACTATGCTAAGAAAAAGGTTAGCCATCCCTTCAACATGATCCCATTTATTAGAGGACTTTTCTTGAGAAAATGTAGTATGACCTTTTAGATGGATTCTAGAATAAATGAATAACATCCTTGAGGAGGGTTCAACCAACGCTTCATATTTATGCCCCTCTGTGAAAATGGCATGATTAAGGAAATGACAAAGAACTTCACCGTTACTACCCTCCATGAAAATACTATGGTTGAGGAAGTGACAGATGACCCCATTATTCCCCTCCATGTAAATACTATTCTAGAGGTAGTGATGGATGACCCTTCACTAGGATCTCGATTATGCATAAAAAATTCTTAAAGAGGGTTCTTATGACTATAATGCCCCATCTAGTAAGTAAATTATAATTATAGTTACACAGTAATATGCACACCTGAAATAGCTACAAAATGATCAAACATTAATAAAATGGGTAAATAACTATGTGCACACTTAAGATTAATTTTCGATACATTAAGCTAAAAAGGGGATTTGTGCATGGATGGAAATTGGAGTCATCCATGAAAATATACCTTATTATTTTAATAAGGAAAATGGGCTTTATAAGGAGGGAGGAAGGGGGACCAGGGGGCTTCTTCTTTTTCCTTGGGGCCATTGGTTCATTTTGGCTAGTTAGGTTGTTGCATGAGGTTGGTTTACTACATGAGAATGTTGCGAGGATTTCATGTTATTTATGAGGAGGTGTTGAGGGGAAGGATATTTTTGGTTTATCCAAGTTGATGGTGAAGCGGGTTGGGAGAAAATATATGGCATAGTTTTACTGATTGAGGACTTAAGGGCTCTTAGTCTTTGACTGAGCGGTAGGTTGGGTGGTGAGTTGTCCCCCATACATTTTTCCAATTGATTTTAATCTTCCTAGATATGGTTGTTGATTTTTAAACTAACAATAGTAAGTATCACTCAAATCCCGCTTTATTATAGGTATGCCTTAGCCCTAGTTTATATGATTAATTCAATTACTAGTTTGCTTGATTCTTGTTTAAATGTAAAATGAATGTTAATCTGGGTGTTGTTCTTACCATAAAAATAGTTTTTTTTCAAGAAAAATATTTGACTTTACTTATATCAAATTTTATTTGTGGGTGTTGGTGGCTATGGTTAGTAACTTAGTTGACTTGGGCAGGTGTTACATTTGGTATCAGAGCTAGGTTCAACTCCGTGACCAAAAATGGGGTTTGGAAAAAAATCAATTGTGATCCCCATTAATATGTTTTAACCATGTCCAATTTTCCATATTTGAAGTCGAATCCCATGTCGGACATTGTTGATTCCCAACATCGGCATGATTTTGAAGCAATGGAACATAATTTCAAAGGTGAACTCTCTTCACAATGTTTTTATCCTCTTCTGTCTCAACCATAGAATCATGTTTCATAACTCTTCCGAAGTTACATGATGTCATAGCCATGTGTGCCTTGTTGGTTGATTTTCACCAATTCTATTTAATAGGCGTCCTCAATGAATTCATCAGTTTATTTCCTAATTCCTTTCCCATTAAGTGTCTTCATGCATATATTCCAAAAAGCAAAAATCCCTCCATCCTAACTCGCTAAATTTTTTCCCACTCCCGTAAGTCTCTCATATCCCATCCTTATAAAGTCTTCTGATATTGTCAAAAAGACATTCCCAAAACCTCACCTATCCAACCTGTCATTATTATGAAGAAAATAAAAACACCCCTCCACTAGCCTTTACTTGCTAAGCTATACCAAAAATAAATAAATAAATTTGTTTTTCCTTTTCCCTAGGAACCAACTCTTCATTAATAAAACAAAGTTTCCATCTCCCTTAAAACTTGTCTATCAAGATTGTCATTTAAAACAAGTGTTGCAGGGCAACTTAGTCCCTGCCTAACTAACAAAGTAAATTTAGATAATAAAGTTGTATAAGGTTATACAAAAGAAGTTTGTTTGTGAGTGTCGTTACTTTTTCATATACAATTTGTCCAGAAAAAATAGACAGTAAAGTTGTATAAATATATACAAAATAAGTTTGTTAATTTATAAGTGTAGTTGCTTCTTCATTGACAAAGTTAAAAGTGTAGACACGTAAAAACAAATAAAATTGCCAATATGGAATGCTAGCATTAATGAAATAGTATTTATAATTGCAATTTTAAAAAATTACATCTCTTATATCCAACTTTATCATTAATGAAATAATATTTGCAACAAAACTAAAGTTGTCTCCTCATGACCTATTTGAATTCCATTTTGATCCATTCTCGCCAACATCAAATTAAAAGTTCCACCTTATATTTTTTTTATGTAATTAATTATTTACAAATTGTTCAATGGAGAACCTATATCTAAGAAATGAGGAACTATAACATCTATCCAAATGTTGTTGATGCGTGATCATGCTCCTAGCAAGACCAACACGTATACGTATAGGGTTGATAAGGACTGGGGAAATGGAATAAGCCTAATATTAAGAAGCTAGATCCGTTATCTAATAGGCAAAGTTGTGCTATCTAATAAGCAAATTGTGTAATAAAAACATAAAGGTTTGTAATTATGAAAGTAATCATTAGAAATTTCATCCTATGTACACAATATAAAAGTTGTTATTATTATTTTAATATCTTAATTAAAGGAGTAAATAATTTTACTAATTATCCACTAATGATCGATTATATAACACAAAATATATAAATTTTAATTATTAAACATATAAATTTCATTGAATAATTTGTTTTAAAAAAATGATTAAATAAGCAAACAAAACTATCATATATATTAATACAAAATGAATGTATAAGCAATTTTGAAAAAAAATATCATATTCTTTTTTTTTCCACACTTATAACTAAAACATCTTTTGATAACTAAAACATATTTTGATGTGTCAAATAAATCTAAATAATGGAAATTATTTTCATATGCCAGATGGTCTTCGTTTTTACTTATTGATTAAACAATTAAATAATATTAATTAACCAA
>NWUY0300109821.1:27845-38279 GCA_004151065.3 Larix sibirica
AATTTCAGACTATGATCAGAAGGTGCAACCCAAATTTTTGACAAAATCCATCCAGAAAAAAGATATTTCAGACGATCATAAGAAGGTCCAACTGACAAAAACCATCCAGAAGAAAGATCTTTCAGACGATCATAAGAAGGTGCAACCCAAAGTTGCAACCAAATCGGACCAGAAGAAATATATTTTAGATAATGCTAAGAAGGTACAACCTAAAGTTCCAACAAAACCCTGCAGGAAGATGACTATAGATTTTTCAGACGATGATAGTGATGACTTTATTCAGCCAAAGAAGAAGCAAAGGCACTCATAGTATTTTGGTGGTTAACTAAATAACATTGTATGGATCTTCAAAGGATTTTCGCAAATTGTGTTATGTGTTTACTTAGGAAAATGTATATACCTTTGACAATGCAAAGACATACAAAAACTGTGTCAAGAAATCAACACTGAATAATGAAGTTAACATCAAAGATGTAATGATTGTTAAATTCATTTATGATTGCAAATTTAAAATAAAAAAATAAAAAAATTTAAATTATTTATAATTACAAATGCAGAGAGGTAACTTAATTGGTTGGATCCCAAATTTAAAAATAGTTCGATCGGAGATTCAATTCTCACAAATCCAAGAATCCAACTCTCCTTGAAAATAGGTTAGAAGTTAGGGTAATCCTTAAAAATAGTGACAAACCTTGTGATTTTAGCAAAATAAATATACTTTGCACTTTGATATGAGTTCATAAAACACTCCAAACAAAAATCTAGTAAGTATTCTCATTATAATTTTCACCACCCTTCAGATAACTTGCAGGACCAATGCACTTTGACATACTGTAAATGGATAGGGGCATGCTTATGTGTATTACACCAACGCAAACTGGCACTAGTTTGAGTTGTAACTTCAATTCTTTAAAATGATTTGAAGTCATACCTGTTGAGTCAACCATTTTGTCTCACAAAAAACTTAGTAGATTTTTTAATTTTATATGTTAATTAAAAACAAATTGAGAAGACTTGTCAAATTTTTATGCTAATTCAAAAAAATCTAGAGTTTGTTTGCGAGTGTCCCAATAAAAAACGATGTTGTAAAAATATCATTAAATATATTATTATAAACATTTATTACTCATTGTAACCTAAAAACGATTTTGTAAAATATTATTATATAAATTATTATAAACATTTATTACTCATTGTAACAATCATTGAGGGGCTTAAGCAATTTGATATATTAGATATCATTTTTTGGTTTTGATATATGAGATATCATTTTTGGCTTATCTATGTAGAGTGATTCATTAATCTATGACTTATATTTTATGAGCATAAGTTAGAAGTACTAATTGACTTGCAATGGACTTTTGGGTGAAGACCATATTAGAAGGGTATTTAATGGAATTTGTAGTGGGAACATATAAATGATTTTATAAGGCAGAGAGTGAGTTCAAAAAGAGACCATTTGGGAGGTTGATATGGGAAATCTTTACATAGATCAAAATGCTACTTGTGGAAGAAGGTATGCTACCCTTAAAACCAATTAGCATGGTTGGGTAAACAACATGTCTTGGAGAGGTGGTTGGAAGGGTGAAGGTGATGCAGAAGGTATAGAAGAATTGGTATTAGGAGGAGTAGGTAATCGCACAAAGATTAAAATATCTTTGAGAAGGGAAACAATTACAAATTGATGGGGGCTTAACTAGATGAACATTGTAAACAATAAACATTTGCAAAAGGAGATAAATGATGAATGAAGAAGTGAATAAGATTGTAGGAGTTGCAAAAGTAAAAAAGACATGGAATGTTAGACAACCAATGGCTAAAAGAATATCTCTAATTCTAGAAGGAAGTCTAGAGAGAGGTAATGTTTTTGAAGGAACTTTGATAGGATCTAGGGTTTAGACTTGGAAAGAGTTATATATGGATGCTAAATTCTGGACCAATGGGGTAGATTTGTCTTTTGGAGATGCTACACTCAAGCCTAGTCTTGAAGAATTAGAGAATGAATGGATAAAAGATGATGTGTGGTTAGAAGATACACTCACACACATATTTACATTGTTCAAAGGAGAAGAATCCACCAGGTAGAGGTAGTAATTGCTATAATCAATGGACCTAGCCAAGCCCCAATGACACCTCAAGTGACATTGAAAAGCTAGGTACATCCATTAAATTCTTTGCATTCTAGTTTTGTTTCACATAGTAATTAATCAGTGTTAGGATGAGGTGTTTCCTAACACAACGATAATAGTGCCACAAAATAAATGTCAATCAAGGAGGTGGTAGTGTATCTCGCTTCCAAAATCAAGGTTTAGTATCATAGCTAGGACTTAGATGGTTTATTCTAGTTGTACTCTCTTTTGGTAGCACGTTGAGAGCATAAGGAGGGTCTCTTGTGAGGTTTCCTACACTCTTAGAAAAAGGTGAATAAGGAACAAAGAAAAACTAGTTCCTTTTTGAAACCATATGTAATACTAAGGGAACTACCCCAATTGCTAAACTGGTAGAGTTTTATAAAACTATATAGGGTAGAGCTCTCCAACGATACTTGAAGTTTATACATTGTCCATAGGGTGGAGTGGTTCAAAAATTGGATAGTAAAAAAATATTTTGTGACTGAACTTCATTAATGTAACTCTGAGAAAGAAAGCATTATTGAACTAAAAGATATTACACAGGTTTTAGGAGAAACAACATGGGAACATGCCTAGATATATAAGGATTTGACGCACATTAGGGATTATAATATCCACGATATGTAGCATAAGGAGTGGTTTATTGGTGGTTTTCTTCCTTTGACTAAGATATATTTGTCGTATGATGCAACACTTCTCTAGGAGTTGTGACACTATATTGTATATCCTGGGAATATTCAAGTTGTGGACACTGGAGAAAATCGTAACTTATCTTAGTTTTAGACACATATTGCATCGCTCATTAAAAAATCCAAAAATTCAGTAAAACCAAAGTTGTAAGAGAGCATGTATGTTGTATCCATTGTAGAGTGGAGGAGAACCATGTTGATGAGTTCCCTCTACTTTGAGGAGTAATGGAATAAGGTTATCCAATTGGCCCCTTCCCAGGAGTGGGTGTAGGATACTCTTGTGAACCTCTTCCTAGGAATCCTGAATTCTGGACCAATGGGGTAGATTTGTCTTTTGGAGATGTTGCACTCAAGCCTAGACTTGAAGAATTAGAGAATGGATGGATATAAGATGATGTGTGGTTAGAAGATACACTCACACACACATTTCCATTGTTGAAAGGAGAAGAATACACTAGGTAGAGGTGGTACTTCCTATCATAAATGGACCTAGCCTAGCCCCAATGACACCTCAAGTGCCCTTGAAAAACTAGTTAATCCATTAAATTCTTTTCATTCTTGTTTTGTTTCTCATAGGAATTAGCCAGTGATAGGAGGAATTGTTAGCTAAGACAGTGATAATAGTGCCACACAATAAATGTCAATCAAGGGGGTGGTAATGTATCTTGCTTCTAGAATCAAGGTTTAGTATTAGAGTCAGGACTTGGAGGGTTTATTCTAGTTGTAGCCTATTCTAATAGCATGTTGAGAGCACAAGGAGGGTCTCTTGTGACGTTTCCTACACTCTCAGAAAAGGGTGAAGAAGGAACATAGAAAAAATGGTTTCTTTGTGAATCCATATGTAATGCCAAGAGCACTACCCCAACTGCTAAATTGGTAGATTTTTAGAAAAATATATAGGGTATAGCTCTCCAACGATACATGAATTTTATGCATTGTCCATAGGGTGGAGTGGTTCCAACCTTGGTCAAAGTAAAACAATATTTTGTGTCTAAATTTAATTAATGTAACATTGAGCAAGAAAGCATTATTGAACTAAAAGATATTAAACAAGTTTTAGGAGAAACAACATGGGATTATGCCTAGAGATATCAGGATTTGATGCACATTAGGACTTATCATATCCACAATACGTGGCATAAGTAGTGATTTATTGGGGGTTTTCTTCCTTTGACTACGATATCTTTGATACAATATAGGGTCACAACTCCTATATAAGTGTTGTAGCATATGATTGGGGTAGAATTAATGATTGTATAAACTAGGAATATTCAAGTTGTGGCCACTATAGAAAATCACTAAGTTGTCTTAGTTTTAGCCACAAATTGCATCGCTCATTTAAAAATCCAAAAACTCACTAAAATCAAATCCGTAACTTAAGCATTTATGTTGTAATAGTTGTAAAGTGGAGGGGCACAGTTTTGATGAGTGCACTCTACTTTGAGGAGGAATTGAACAGGGTTCTCCAATTAGTCCCTTCTGAGGAGTGGTGTAGGATCCTCTTATGGACCTCTTCCTAGGAATACCTTTGGGTGGAGTTGTGCAAGTGTATTCTATAATATATTTTTAGATTCTATAAATAATGGGGTATTATGATATTTTTAGAGTGAATGGCCATTATTTACAAAATTATACTATTTTTAAAAAGCACTCTTCAGCTCCTAATAATGTTCATTGTGATTTATGTGGTACCAATGCACATAGTATAGGTATCTATAGATCTTTCCAAGATCTGGAAAAAATGATGGAGAACATCTCATTCATAAGGATAGATAAATCATAACCAAAAAGTGGTGGAGTTAGAGTCCAAGTAGGAGGGTATCAAGGATGTAGGGATGGTGAAAGAGCTAGGCTTATCAAATGTTACAATCTTGACAAGATGGATCATATTATGTATGACCACCCAATTCCTAGACAACCCTAGTGTAGCCATTGTTGGGATCTTGGTCATTCGGCCGAATATTGCTCGAACCTAATTTAATAATGGGAATATTGCACATGAAAAAAAATTCAAATTTAGTAAACTTTGAATTAAGGCCCAATGACAGAGACACAAAACCCACCATTAGTTTACTAACTAGAAGAGATGTTTGAATTGGAGTAGATACTAGAAAGGGGGTACCAAGTAATAATAAGAAATTTGTCCTTGGCGCACCTATTTTTTATGTAGTACGACATAAATATTTCTTGTAGGATTCCCTTGAAATGTTTAAAAATATGTATGTACATACTATTGGTTGATAAAAAGACTATAGCCCATGCCTTTGTGTTGAAATAATGTGAACACGATTATGAAGGAGCCTCATCTGTGGAATTTCTAGGTGAGTCCATCGAACCTATGTGAGAATGGTTTTGTTTATTTGTTGAAATCCTTGATAATGATCACTTGCTGAGGAAATTGCACACTTATCTTCAATGGTTGGTAGGAGTTGAAGAAGATAATTATGACCCTATTGTTGCAAATATCCTAAAGAGACACTCATGTAGGGTAAAATGTTGAAGGACTAAGACATGGTGAGAATTCCACTTAGAAGCTCAGGGAGATGGTTATGATATAAATGATGTCATGATGGATATATGATCTAATGTCAACATATTTCCTAAAGAGTTAAAGGTGAAAATAGGAAAGCCCAATCTAGTTCACTATCCTATATAGTGGCGGCAAGCAAACAAGTACCACATCTTTCATATATACAGTTGGCGAATGTATAAGTAGACTTGGGAGGTGTAAAAACAATTACCAAGTTGTATGTGATTGATACTATGTATGATAAATATCCCTACCTTTCCTTGTTGGGGATAGACTCATATTTTGATAACAATTCCATTATTGAATTGAAAGGAAAACTATGTTATTTGAGGTAGATGGTACCAACATGGTGCAACAATTGGATCCTTATCAAGGGTCATGGTATACTGAACTCACTGAGGATACAATGTTGGAATAGATTTATAATCCATCAACATGAATGTGGGATGATTATATTAGTCCTACAACATATGGATCAGTCTATTGGTAGATTATTCACTCTTTTGATAATGATTCAAAAGAAGTGATGTATAATTGGTAGGATCACAATCATGAGTTGTTTACTAGAAGGTGTTCTTTAGTAAGGTTTTCTCATTGAATTAGATCAAATTTGTAAGACCCTCTTGCCTATGATGGGATGGACGATGTGAAATATTTATAGGATGTGATGGAATAAAGAGTTATGTATAAATAATGGTTACCTACTTTTGATGTAGTTCTCGAGGAGACATTGGAGAAGTGAAGAGCCACTTCTCGGCTTCTGCTCCTATGGGAATCTCTTTTAGTAGTCTAGCAACTCCACAAATACTTTGTTAAACCGGTCTAATCCAATCCTAGCAAGTCACAAGCTACCAAGGGTGGTGTTTATATGCATTCAACAATTGATCTTGGTTGCAAAACAATCGCTTGCTTCAAGTAGCCTCCCTTAACCCTTTAATGGCTTCTTTGACTCTCTTTTCATAATATTCATACCATTCTCCATGAAACTATGCCTGACCTTGAGGGTAGTCACCCTCCTTCTCATTGGTGGGATACGCATAAGGAGGACCTTACTAAATGGGACACATTTCAACCAATGATGATACATAGGCTTATTTCCCCTCCCAAGTTCAATTACTAGGATCTATCCTTAAACATTAAGGAATGAATGAAATTTGTGGAATAATATGAAGGTAATATATACCCTTCCATTGGTATTGAATTTGTTTTATAGAAATGGGGAAGAGAATGTTTTTAGTCAGAGTTTTGAGTACATACATTCATGCATACCCTAGGACCTATACTAGGGATTGGAACCTATATGAAGAGTGAATAAAATATACTTGGGAGTGGACTATGATTCAGGATCATTTTTCACTACCTACTCTTATATTGTAAAAAAATTTGAACTTGCAATATATTGAATGACTATTAAGCAATTTTTGTTTACTGACTAGTTGCAACATTGGTTTCACACTATGATTTTGATGCAACACTATAACATGGACACTCTAAATAAATTTGAAGGATGATTCATTTATTTGTAGGAAGATGGTATATGATAATGGAGATAAGGATGATATTGGCAAGTTGCAGCAACTTTCTTTCTAGGAGTTTGAAGTCCCAAGATAGTTGTGGGAGAATAATGAGGATGCGTAAAAAAATCCTTTTCAATAGCCCATAAAGTTGTAGAAAGTCAATATAGGGAGTGAAGAATTTCCAAATATTTCTTTTATGGGGGATTGGTAGGATGAGCAGAATATGTTTTAAATTGTGGCATTGATAAAGGAATATGAGGATTTGCTTCTACGAATCTTTACAAAATTGAAGGGGTATTAAAAGAGAGTTAGGAGAAATGAAAATTGAGTTTTGGCTGGATGCGAAGCTAATCAAACAACATATTTAAAACCTCAAACCACGTCAAGGAGAAGGTAAAGAGGAATATTGATTCCATGTTGGATGTGGGATTGATTTTCCCTATGGATGATTTATATTAGATTATCCCGTTAGTGATATAAAGTAAGAAGGGTGCAAATGAAATTTAGGTTTGTCTTGAATTTAGAAGTCTCAATTGTGCATGTAATCATGAACCATTTGAAACTCCTTTTAGTGATGAGGTATTGGATCATGTTGTGAGTAAGGAGGTGTACTCTTTTATTAATGGAATTTTAGGATACCATCAGGTTAGGATTACAAAAGGTAATAATAAGTTTTTTTTTCTCACATTATATAGAATTCTTATGAAATTATATCCATAAGTATCTCAAGATTTATTTGGATAATTGAATGTTGTATGGATTGTTGAAGGACCAGATAGAAATGATGAAAGTGATTTTCAATCATTACACATAACTATATATCTCACTCAATTTTAAAAGTGTTTTTTTTCACACCCTTTGATACCATTAACTAACATTGTATAGAAGGAAGGTGCTCTAATGGATCAAGAAAAGAATGCAATGATAGTAAATTTTCCTGCCCGAACTATTGTGAAGATGTTGTGCTCCATTCTAGGTCACACTAGTTATCATCAGAGATTCCACCACAACTATGCATCCATTATATAACCAATAGAGAATATATTGCTTAAGAAATTTAAAACCATCTACTAGACCACTAAGTGTGATGTTGAAATTGTTGTGTTTAAAGAGAAATTTGCAAGTGCCACTATCTTGGTGTTCCCTAATAGGAATAAATAATTTCATGTGCATACAGATGCTTCCAATATTATCTTAGGTGTAGTTTTTTTGCAACCAAGATAATGGTATCTTGATCACCCTATGTATTTTTCTAGTAGAAATTTGTCCCAAGCCTAGCACAATTACACCACCATAGAATGGGAAGGACTCACCATGTTATATTATTTACATATGTTTTTCCATTCTCTATTGTGAGGTCATTTTAGGTTCTACACTGATCATTCTTCTTTAACGTACTTGGTGAAAATCCCTATCTTAGAAGGACAAATATTCTAGTGGTTGTTTTTATTTTATGAATTTTCTTATGAGGTTATTATCAATCTAGGAAGACACCATGCGAGTCTTGATCCCTTGTCAAAGATTGAACTAGGTGAATTAGAAATTGTAGTGAATGATCAACTTCTTGATGTTGATAAGATATCCTTGATTATTTGGAGGATATTAATCTATTTTTACTACAAGTTCAAGCTCACATGAGTATTGTAGCAACTTAAAAATGCCACTTGATTTTTCAAATTGTAGACTATCAACTAATTGCAAGAGAAATATATAATTTGGGAAGTGATGGAATACTTCGACACTACATATTGTATCATGAGCACCCTTAATTCCTTTGGGAATTTCATCATGGGAATGTAGGAGGACATGTTGGAGGAAAAGAAACTGCCTACAAGGTATTACAAGATAGCATTTGGTAGCCCGCTATCTTTGAATATGCTAAGCACTATTTGAATAGTTTCAACATGTGTTAGAGAACTAGGAATCCTTTAGGAGAGATAAATTGCAACTACATTTCATAAGGGAACTTCATCCATTCAAGAAGTGGGTTATTTCCTTTATTGGACCTGTAATCCCACTTGCTATATTGTTATACACCAAATTCCAAAAATAGTATACAAATAGAAAGAAAGAGTAACCCAATGCCATGATAATAAAATAAATATATGAATAAGAAGCCTCTTCAAGGGGGAAACCTCATTATACAATGTATCAAATGCACAAGACAACATGATATTATCCAAAAACTAGGTCTCTTTGGTATATGTATAGGAGACAAAGGGTACATTTATAATTAAGGTCCTGGAAGACCATACAATTACAAGTAAGGTATTAGTTGACCAGTAAATAAATTACTAATATAATAATAGCAATGTAATGTCACAATATATGGGGCTTAACATGCCCCTCCTATTCAAACATGTATTTTCCTCAACACTTGATTAACTATGGATATTTTTGCATGATGAACTCATCTTCTGATGTCGCATCTTCTATTGGAAATTTCTTCTTATTGATGAGGAACTTATAAATTACTGGATTTCACAATTACTTAATCCATGTGCCAATAATTTCTTTAGGTTCTAGTATCAATTTCCCTCCTTCATCATCATCTAGTAAAATAGTCCGAATTGGGATCTTTTCACCAATTACCTTTTCTAAGAAAGAAACATGGAAGAGTGGATGTACATGTGAATATGGAGGTAAATACAATTTTTAATCCATATTCCAATCCTTTGAAACATCTTATATGGACCATAGTACTTGGGTGCTAATTTATTGTCCTTCTTTTGCTACTTGAGCGACATCTATTTATATGGTTGTAGCCTCAAATACCCAATCATGTTCTTCAAATTTCCTTTCACTATGATGTTGATATTCTTGTTGTTTCATCCCATTTTGTGCTATAGACAAGTTATATTTCAATAGTTGGATAACCTCTTGTTGGTGCTCTATATGATCCTCCACTACTTGAACCTTAGCTTTATCTTTCAAGGATGATGTGATGGAAGGAATATAATAGCCATAAAGTGCTATGGGGACAGGAAATATATTTTGTACCACCATTCTACTAAGGGAAACCACTTGATCCATTGTGTTTGTTTATTAGATGTTAAGCAACAAAGACACCCTTCTAGGAATTTATTCACAATCTCGATTTTCCAATCAAATTGAGGATGGTAAGAGGAGCTATGAGTCAATTGAGTTCCCAAATTATAAGAAAACATTTCCTTCCAAAAATTACTAGTGAAATTGGATCTTTATCACTTACAATAACCGTGGGGATTCCATGTAGCTTCTAAATAGTTTCCAAGAATGTTGTATCTATTGTAATTACTTTAAAAGGAAAAGAGAGGGATTAGAAATGGGCATACTTTGAGAGTTGATCCACTACTTCCATGATGATTGTATTTCCTTCTGACTTTGGTAGACCTATGATAGAACCCATTGAGACCTCTTTCCAACAATGACTTGGTATGGATGTGGTTGTATAATACCTAGGCTAATGATTGTTTCACCCTTATTTTGTTGGAAAACCAAACATTTTACGACAAATTTTTGGACATCAGCTTTAAGACCTACCCAGAAAAATTATTTCTTGATCTTGTGGTAAGTTTTCAAGAACC
>NWUY0300109822.1:26349-36943 GCA_004151065.3 Larix sibirica
AAACACCTTATTTGATTCATTATATATATATATATATATGAAACAAAACCGTGTTGAATGATACATGTTCTCTATTTATAGATAAGAATTAAATACGAACGATGAAACCCATGTCAATTATTTGATTCTCTTCCTAGTTTTGTTTGAATTTTCTGCCTTTATAGGATCTAATAGTGCTACTATTATCCATGTTATTATTATTCTTGTCTATGAGACAAGGACGGCTTGAGTAGAATATTATGAGAAACGATATTTAAAGTTCTCATTTGGATGGCGCGTGTATAATTTTTAAGAATTATGGAGATCACAATTCAAAAACTTTTAAGGAACAAAATTAAGGCATATCATGATGTAAATTAAAACATATCGAAATATAATTGAGAAAATCGAAATTAAATTTAAAACTTTATGAAAATCAAATTTAATTAATATTTAGAAAAATAGCATGAAAAACAGATGGCTCATTGTGCAATATATTAAAAATTAATGTAAAATATAACTTAGTTTCTTTATTGTTTCTCTATACTTACAATACTTTAACACTTTTTCATAAGTAAGCATACTCTATCTAAGAAATATAATATGTAATATTTAGGGAGGCACTTAGGGGGATAATGAATGTAATGTGAATAGATCCATTTGATAGTTGGTAGGTAATAAATATGCCCACTAAATAATTAGAAGAAATAATATAATCATAACCATTAGTTGGCATAGCAATACTCATGAAAAAATGTAAATATACATGAAAAAGTATTATGATCCTCCATAACTACCCCATGTTATCCTCCCTCAATACATTATAGGAAATGATTTACACTGGTTCAAGCTACCATAATGAACATGATCATTTCCACATCCCTATGGTATAATGATTATTATTGCGCAAGAGTAACTTGATTCATTAGTTGAGGGGCAATAACATGAATGATGATGAGAATGTTTGGTGCTCACCACACTCACTGTTCAAATTCCCAATGAAGCATGGCCATATTGCGATAAGGCTAGAAGGGTAGATGCTCCCCTTGATTAGGACCCCTGGTTGGATGTGTCTTTAATCGTCTCAATCCTTTTTAAATCATAGGTTTCCAACTAGGCACACGCTTGGAAGATGTTGGAAATGGCCTAGGGTTTATAATTGCAACCAATGGGATTTGAACATGGGTCTCACCCAAGTAATGTCAACTAGTTATTGATTCCCCTAAATGTCAAAAGAAAAAGAGTAGTTAGGTTCATTTACAATTACGATATAAAAATAAAAAATATATAATGATTTATTTTTAAATGAAATAGGAACAATGGACCCCATGCCCTCTAGTATTTCTTTTTATTTTGGAGCTACAAAGAGGGAATTGGTGGTCATTTTGAGTGCATATATAGATTCCTAGATTCTTGAAACAACCCTAGAAACCTTGATTGATGTAGGTTTCAATGAGCTAGTGGTAGCAATGAGTGGTCGAATTTTAATTTCCAAGAATGTGGGTGGAGTGGATTATACTGAAGTCCCTGCTAAATCCATTCATATCGTGATGTCAAAAATTTAATGAGGAATAATGAAGCTACTATAGAGAAGATTCCCCATTCTTCTTAAGAGCCCTCGATAATAGAGAATGATGAGTCTAGTCCACTTGATACTATGAACGATGAATTTTTTTTTGAGAATAAGGGAGTGATCTTCTACTTTCTCTGTCAAATGCTAGATGAAGTTGCATTTAATAAATGGTGATTGTTAAATTGGGAAGGAAAAGTGGTGTCATTGAATTCATATTGGGGATTGGGGTTTAAATTTGTTTTTTTTTTGTTCAATTCTATTGCATCAAAAAGATAGGTGTTGCAATATGACACATGGAACATTGTTGGTTCTCTAGAATTTGTTCTAAAATGGAGGGAAACATTTAATTCAGAGAGTCAATGTAATCCCATTAATGTTTGTGTTTGGATTTCCCTTCTCTTCCAACTAGCCTACAACTAAATTTCATGAACTTATTTGCCAATAGTTTTGAAATTTGTTGATAACAAATGGTCGACACAATTCATTTAACACGTATTTCATGAAATTTGGAAACTTTTTATTATAAGAACATAACCAAAATTGATTTTTTTGGTTATTTTCAAATTCTAAATCCATAGTTTAATTCCAAATTTAATGAAATATGTGTTATTTGGAAGTATCACTTGAAGAAAACATGTCGTTAGGCTTATTATTCTTTACAAATAAAACATGTGAGTAGGTGATTTATTATGATTTATCAATTTAGCTTGGAAATAAAAAAGCATCTTTTCTCATAATGTTCTATTTCAAAGTTTTGATGGAAGATTGTTCACTCTATGGATGCAACCATTTTGCAAGGGAGGAATTGCATGGAGATTAAATTTGTTGGATGATAATAATGAAATGCATATCCTTTTTAATAATAATGATAATGATATATTTTTAAGGTCATAGCCAAGTAAAACATAAAATTGATGTATGGTTTATAGCGTATTAAAAGATATGGAAAATGTTGAATTAAAATTTTGTATAGTGACTAAATGTTATTGTAGTGTAATTTAATGGATAACAAAAGAATAATAAGTATATACATATTTTTTATGAGAGAGAGGAAATGGAAAATAATAATAGTGAATAGTGCTAGATAATTAATAAATAGTTAATTAAACATGTTAAAATAATGGAATAGTGTCTCATAGAATAATAAACTCATATTTTGTTTTAGAGTTTATCTAAAAAGATAAGTTGGTGAATTTTTTTATTCTAAATAAGTTAGTTTCATAATGATCACGATTTAGGTATAGATTTCGTATCAAAAAAGGATTCCATAGTCATGTAAAGGGACCTTTCCTTTCTACATTAGGCCCTCCATCCTTCAACATTATTTTTCATAGGCTAATAGAGGTACATAGAGAGGCACACCTATCTCTCCATATCACATGCATTCTTAGAAAACACTTATAAATTTATTTCCATGACCTTAACAAGAACTCGATGGCTTGTCCTAAGAAATCCAATCATGAAGAGGTCTCTCTTATAGGAGCATATATGTGATCTTTCCAACAATACCAACAATTTATTAAGCATTGGAATCAACTCCTTTAGAAGGACAGATAGGTACTCTATATAGCTCAACAACCTTATGTCTAAACCACTCTCTAGACTATGATGGGACCTTGAATTCACATTGCCAACTTTCTAGTTCCTTTCATGGCGATAAGGTTAAGTTTTGGATATGAGCATTCTCTTCATATTTCTGGCATGTAACCATGTTTCCAAAAAGAGCAAAAGCCACCTTTGGTATCTTTCCATATGTAAGGATTTGGTGCAAAATGGAAGGATTAAGTAAACCAAAAGTGGTACAATGAAGAATCCCTTTGCATGAAATTCAATAATGAGAAGGCCAACCATCCTTCTAGTGCAATCAATAGATGGGATAGTTTCAGCCCTTTGATATTTTTCCGATTAGTAATCTATGTAGAGAGCATCTAGGAACATTGTTTCAACTTCATCAACTTTCCATTTAAAAAATTAAATCATACACTGAAATACTATGCATATTATAAGTCAACTTTCCATTTCAGTTCAAGAATATATAGAAATAATTAAATTTGGTTTTGTTTTAATTTCTACTCTCCATCATGAAGTTGTTAAAACAATAATTAAACTCTAATGTTTATTAGATATTGTCAAGGGTAGAAATATCTAGAAGTGGCAATCAATGGGATGGTTGGCAATTGGAATAGTACATTGAACTGTAGTGTCCGCAGCGATCAGTTGGTGGATAAATATCTAGATAAAGATATTTCGAGACAATTTTCTCTCTTGTGTAATTTATTGCTATAAACACCAATGAATTGTGGCCATCTGAGCAAGGTCTTACAGTTCGTAATTTTTTTTTCTCTATGTTTCATTTTTGTTTGTGTTTTTTTAATATGGTATCAGAGCGGGAGGTATAACCATAAATCCATCATGGGAGTTCCCAGGAAGATGAGAGGTTTTAAGCGATGATCCTCATAAGATTAGAATAGTGCAGAGGATATAGAAACTAGAGTAGGAAGGTGAGTGTTTTAGACTATAATTTGTGTGTTGTGTTCATGAAATATGTTTGATTTGCGTTGTGAATAGTTAATGCATAATATTAGGATGCTTCCATAGTTGTACCAAATTTATAAGGGACCAGAGGAACCACTTGTACTAGAAAATTATCGAGATTGCAGCTCTATGTAAGTAAGGGAGCTATGTGAGCCTTTGAAAAATGCTACCATAAATTTGGAAAGCCACTCATATTGTGGAGAATAAAGGATGTGAGTTGTTTTGCAAAGAAGGGTCACTAAAAAGTGATAAAGAATTTGTTGCAGTACTCATATGTTGCATTGGCGGATAAAAGGTTCCATTATGAGAGAGCACTCACTAGGGGAGGGACAGCAGTAGTGGTGTTCCCTCCTTGGATCCATCGTGGCACCTACATGGAGTCCAACCGGACAACGAAAAGGTCCCACTGGAAAGTCCACCACCTGCTAGTTGTGGGACTATTAAGTAACCACATGTTCGAGTGCATTTTTAGGGTTTACGCTAGGGTTTTGGCAGGTCCTTTTGCTTAGTGTTATTTTGACCAAGCTCATTGGGTGATTTCCTCCCCTCGGGCAGTGGTGCGGCATGGTCTTCCTATTGGTTTGCTTCATTTTGAACTCTTCTCCATCGTTACCTGGTATAGAGTGCGACCTTGTGCACAAAGTTAGCCACCAGGTTTGAAGCTCGATCTGCCGCATTTCATGTGGATGTCTGCATGGTGTTATGCATCATTGTTGAGTGTTGTTGTTCTTGGAATCAAGGCATCATCTACTTGGTATTCATTGTCAAGTAGGGTTACGCTTCCAAATACAAAGTCATCAATGATCTTCTTCCCTGCTATGATTTGTATGTATTCATGATAAGGGAGGTGATCATCGATGATGCATTACAAATGAACCAAAGGCATGTATTTAAACACTTGTGCAGGAGTTTGGTTGCTTCATGTGAGTTTCATTTCAATGGCAGTTCCCTTCATTGTTTTTTCGCTTACTTTTTGATACTTTCCTATGGGACTCACTACCATGTTAAATATTTATATATGTATATGTCTTATTTTTAGTGTTATTTAATATGTACGTGGCATATAATTACATTTGCATCTAATTAAACATCCAAAGGTTTTTTTTGGTAAGTAAATGTCATATTATATTAAGGGAAACAAAGAATACAAAATATCAGTTACAACCAATCAACTCTTGGAGGACATATCTTGAACCCCCTACATAACTCAAACCCACAGAACTCCTGGTACCAAACCCCCTCAAGAATTATTACATTGTATCCCTTATTGTCGCCTTGCCAAAATATCTTGAAACATACATGACAAAACTAGACTGCTTGATTATAGAATTTTTGAAAAGGAAACTAAATCCCATACCCCTTCATATACTGATAACCAGTAAGGAAAAAAAAGAGTACAACAAATCTACCCACACCCTCAAATCGAAGCAGAATATTTGAGAATTCAGGAAAACAACTGCAGAAACTGACCTTCGAGCTACCAACCGAAGCAGAGGAGGGTAAAGGATGACAAATAACTAGTGTGTTCATGATGGCATCGATATTCTGGTGCGTTTCACTGGTGTCCCTATGATGCTCCTTCCAATTCTAGACTAGAACCTCGTCACCTTCCTCCTTCTTCTACCTTTCCCATAGAACATGCCCCATAATATTCTTCATCATCCAATAAAGGGATATAGTTTTCTCATAAATCCGAAGATGAGCCGAATTATTCCCAGGATCCATGACCCAGTCCTCCAACACCTTGCTCTCCTTTTGCAATTGCTCTTGATCTAGGTCCTCCCAAAGTACTTCTTCGACCTCATCTAACTTGTTCTCAACCTCATACAAAAGCCCCAATTTGAATATACGAGCTTCCCAATAAGCACATTTATAGGCATGGGTGATGCACCGAATCCAACTAGAGGGTTTCCCCTTGGCCACCCTTTGCCTCTTAGCCATGCTCTCCCCTGTGACTTCATCCTTCCCTTCCATAATGGACCACACTCTAACAATGCACCCAAATTTCAAATGAAAACCCACATAATGGATGCAAGGGGGATTACTGTCTCGACAAGGAGGATGGGAACCTTTCGAGGATTTAAATAGAAAGTTCCCATAATCCTCCATGATTATCTTCATACCTCTATTGATGTCAACCACCCAAGTGATGGTACCGTCTATATTTCTTCCCAGTGGATCTCTTGATCTTCCACCTTGAATTCTCATCAATTCTCCTACAACCATTCTCATCTACATGAATGCATGCTTCCCTTCATTTATTACATTTAAAGCCGCAATACCCTCCTCTGTACCTTCACATCTATGAGATCATCTTGCTATCAATATTTTATCCACACTATCTGGCCATTTACCAACCCTCATGATGTCCAACCGTGCCATTCTCTTCCTAAAGAGACATATCCTGAGGAAGATGTGGCTTCACACTGTTACTTGAACGTCCCATCATTTAATTCTTCCAACAAACCTACCATAAATGTCTCGCGGGACTGGGTCACCATGTTTTCCAGTAAGTCTGCCACGTTGTTACCATCTCTCTTGACTTGGATGAAGGAGAGAGCCAACGAGGTCAAAAGGAGGCCATACAATCATTTTAAATGATATTCTAACCTCCATTTTGTCAAAACTTTTGAGTATGATGTTCCATTATGAATCTGGATTTCCATGTCGAGAATCACCTTAGAGTCCCCTTCCACTATTAAAGGGGTCCAATTTCTCTTGTGAGCCATGAATAGACCATGTATCAAACCTTTCACTTCCTCTACATTGTTTGAATCAAACCCAATGTATCCCATGCATAAACTTAGCAATCAACCATTGTGATCTCTTATAATTTCGTCGAACCCCACAGGCCTAGGATTCCCCTTAAATGGCCCATAAATATTTAGTTTGAAGAAACATTTTGCGGGATCCAACCAATTGTTTGACTAGAGGTTTCTAGGTGGTGAGGCATAGGATATCCAAAACACTGCAAAGGGCCAAAAATCCCCCAGGCTTGCATGATGAAGGATTCAACACCATGAGCGTTCCAATCTGTTTCCTCCAAAGAATGCATTCAGATGGAATCCAACATTCTAGACTTGATAATGAACCAGATGCTTTCCTCATATTTTGTTTTACCTTTGAACATCCTTGCATTTCGTTCTCACCATATCTCCCAAACCAGGAAACCTAGGAACATTTTCCATTGTCGGTTAACAATCTGATTTTGGAATGGGTTTCTTAGCCAGTTGCTAATAGTCAGGTCAAGGCATCCTCAATGTTGGTTGTATCTTATGAAGGAAGCATCATCCCTAGCTCACAACTGGGAAGAAAAGGAGCATAGTTATAGGAGATGATTATGTGCTTTGTCAACATTTGTGCACAGGAAACACCAGTAAGGTCCTCATAGTCCCCTTTTCATAAGGCTATATCCTATTAAAATTCGATGCTTTATCAGAAGCCAGACAAAAGTAGAAATTTTTGGACATAAATGGGACAACCATAATTTCTTCCAAAATTTCTCTTGCGGGGGATTGATAAATCCAGTTTAGATTTAATAGGCCTCCTTAATCAAAAATTTGCCTTTGTGATTGAAGCCCCATCGAGACTTGTCATCTCCATCATGGATTTGGATTCTCCTATCTTGAAGCGCTTCCTTTGTTAGGAATTCTTCCTCCCAATGGCCTAGAATTTCCCACCATTCTTCATGATACCAAGCCTGAAATTTGGCATTCCCAGCCACAACTCCCCATAAATCCTTAACCTTCAACTTCCCCTTTTATGTACACACCTCCCTAAGTTGAGCAATATCCAAGGACTGTTCCAGTTTTAGTATTTGTTTCTAGGAATATTCCTAGAATAGGGCCAATTCACCATTTCTGATTTCCCAAAATCTGTTTTCTTGGACGATATTTCTCCCAATATTTGTTGTCTTCCAGATGTGGGAATCTTTCCTGTCCTCATCATAGCAAATGAGGTACCTTCTATCCCAACCCGACATGTATTTACAGAGACATAGTTTCGCCCATGGTTCTAGGCTATGATTGACCCATTTCCACCAAATTTTGGCACCGCAAACCACATTCATATTTTCTAGGTCCCTTCACCCTGACCCCCCATGACTTTTTGGGGCACAAATATTCTCCCAAATCACCACGGCCCATTTTCTCTGATTACTAGCCCTGCTCAAAATAATTTTCCGCTAAAATGTTCCTAATTTCTTTCAAGACAACCTTGGGGGATGTCATTGCGAAGAATAGGTATACTGGCATTGCTTGGAGAACATATTTAACAAAAACCAACCTACTAGAAAGGTTGAGGGGTTTGAAGTTCCAGCTTATAAGTATTTTCTTCATCCTATCCAAAAGTTTTGTCCATGAAGCTTTTCAAGCAATTGATTCTGCAAGTGGGGATCTCTCATGAAAATCGAGGATACGACCGATATTCAGTTTGGTAACCTGAGGAGTGTTAAAGAAGAACAATTGGGACTTCCTTTCATTTACCTCCAGCCAGGAGGTAGCTCCGAATCTTTGGAGACAATGCTTGATGGCTCTCACCTCCTTCACCGAAGGGTGTCCCATGAGCATAGTATCATCCAAGAACTGTTGATGGGATTAATGATACTCCAATGGGTGCACCTACAGTCCCCTGAGCTCCTTTCTATCCTACAAATCCTTTATGGATCTACCTAGTCCCCCTGCCATAAGAACAAAAAGGAATGGGGAGAGGGGATCCCCTTTCTTTATTTCCCAAGTCATTTCAATAAGGCTTGTTGGAGTCCCGTTCACCATGATGGAGAAGAAGGCCGAAAATATAATGCTCATAATCTATTGTATCCACTCCTCCTTCAACCCAAACGCCCTCAGCATCTCACAGATATACTTCCAACTAATCTTATCATCTGCCTTAGCAATATCTAGTTTCAACATCATCCTTGGGATCTTCTATGCTTTGACGGAGTGGATTACTTCATGAACAAGATTTATAGAATCCATTATCTGGCGTCCTTCCACAAACCCATACATATCCTAAGAGATTAAGAAGGAGAGGATGGGTTTAAATATATTACCAATCACCTTGGTCACAATTTTGTAAATAACATTGCACAGGGAAATAGGTTTGAACATTTCTGGGGTGTCCACTCCCTCGTTTTTATGGATTAGAGTGAGGAAGGTAGCATTAAAGGATGGAAGGATATGCTATGAATGTTTGGATTCTTCCACAATTTTCCACACTTCATTGTTGATTAAGTCCCACAAGTGATGGAAGAAGTTAACTGTGAACCCATCAAGTCCAAGGGCCTTACCATCTACCATTTTCTCAATTGCTTCTACAACTTTCACCAACATCACAGGTTTCATCATGATTTCATTTTGGTTTTGAGTAACCAGTTACAGGATATTTTGGGTGATCCTGTCGATATCCCTTCTTCTGTCTTGATTGGGCTATGCCATGATGTCCTAAAAGAAGTGACAGAGTTCTCCCTCAATTTCCTCCCTCGTTTCCATCCTCTCTCCATTCCCATTTTTAGCGCGAGGATCATATTCTGGATGCGGTGTTGACTCGCTGACCTTGTGGAAAAATTTTGTATTCAATTTCTATTTCCACAAGGTCTCCTCTTGGTTTTCTCTTTCCATCAACTTAGCTTTCGTTCGATTCTCCTCTTCATAGAGTTCAGATGAGTAGCCTTCCCTCATTCCTTCCTTTTGAATATCCTCTAGTATCCTTTCCAGGTTCTGTTTATTATAGAAGATATTTCCAAACTCTTCTTTATTCCATTTCTTGATTTTCTCCTTAAGAGACTTGAGATTTTGTTGGAACTGGTACATACTTTGTCCCTCCCCGTGGTCCTATTCTATCCACCACGGTGCACTTTATATTTAAAGTCAGGGTAGATGAGCCAAAATTGTTCAAAGCTTAAAGGATTTTCGAATTGAGATCCCAATCCACTCCACCAAAAATAGACATGCCAATGATTTGAACCTGCTTAAGGGAGAACGATGGTCGATATGTCACTTCCAATATCTATAATTGATTCTGATACCAGGAAACAAACAATATGGGAAGCAATGTGATGTTCACCCCTCTTATTGTTCCAGGTGAAGATGTTGCTCATCGTTTCAATATTGACAAGCTTCAAATCTTCAATGGTGTCCCTGAATATGATGTTTTCATCCTCCAGTATCCTTCTTCCCCATTTAATCTCATCTAGGGACGTGATTAAGTTTAAATACCCTCCTAGAATCCATTTTCTTCCCTCACCCCATCTATGGATCCCTCTCAAGGATTAAACAAAGATTTCTTTTTGCTGGGGTAGGTGGGGGCCATAAACATTAATGAGGACCCCACTGATTGGATATTCAATCACTTCGAATTTAGTCAATATGGATCGGGGGTATGTGTAATGTACCAACTTATATCAATGATACAAAAACTTCTTTCTTCTAAAAAATAATTAAAACAATGACTGGAGAAGCTGGATTAACTAGGGATGGGAAAGATCAAAGGATATGGAAGGATGGAAGG
>NWUY0300109833.1:0-20691 GCA_004151065.3 Larix sibirica
GTAACATCATTGTTCATTATACTGATTATTGGATCATGTGACATTATTCTGCTCCTATCTGAGTTCTCATGCATGATTAATTGTCTGCTCATTTTTACTGCAGTTTTCACTCTAATTCATCTTTTCTGCTCATTCTTTCTCTGTGAGGTATACTCAGCTCTTAGATCTGCTGTGATTTAGAATTTCACAATATGCAAGATGTAGAATTGTTCATTCAGTGTACTAGTTGGGAAATAGGTTTTTTGTTTTAGTGGTGCAGACAGTGCAGCCAAAGATGTACATGAAATGATTTTGTGAACTAATTACTCAATAAAAAGGTATTAATGTTGTCATTGTTGTTTTTTAAAGTTGGTTGAGAATTATGTTTTCCTAAATAGTTTTTAGAAGTTGATATGTTTCAAACACGTAGAAGCACCTGTAAATTTTAATAACATAAATATTGAGGAAGAATACGTTGTTGAGAATGGATCTAGTCTAGATAATTGTGAAATTATGGGTTTTTCTGAAAAAAAAACATTCAAAATATCAAGATAAGCAAGGTGGTGTTAATATATGTTCCAATCAATTTACTTAAGACCTACATGGAAGTGGAAATTTTTTTAACATCTTATCAAGAATATTTACTTTTATTGTTCTTGTTGTTTTGTAGGGAATCATGGGCCACACGAGAGACATGGAAATGAAGGAATAGTTCATTTGGACCTAGAATTCGAATCCGGTTTGGTTGTTCACCCATTCACCTTTTCAAACTCATTGATAGGTGAGCGTTCAAAAGGTTCTTTGTAAGTACCTTGAAAATTGTAACTAATGGAATATGATCTATTTCAGACATGCTTTTGGATTATCTATATAGGAATCAATGAGTATATAAAAATTATGTCATATCTTACACACGATTTTTTGTTGCATATTAATATAACATTGTGGGAACTTTATAGTATTAATTTAGAATTGAAGGATGTTTTTTAAGTCTCAAAACATCCACCAAGAAAAAATAAGTTACTAGAGGTTGCTATCATACATACATACATACATACATACATACATATATATATAAGCAGAGCCAAGAAAAGAGTTTCTTTTAAAATATAAGCTATCTGAAATGTCTAGCTAATTGAGAAAAAATTACAAAACAAAGGCCATTCCAGCAACCCAAAACTAGAAATCTTGGTCTCTCTATCTATTTCTCTAACTATAATAGTTTTCATATTGTTTCATCTATTAGTTGTGTAACTAGTATATATTCTAATAAAAGAGTTCCCTAACAACTTGTTTTACAATAAATAAATTAGTGAAAAACATGAAAGTTTTTAGAACATGGGTTTCTAGGCATCTCTACTCGTGCTAATGACAAACTTGCACTATCATCCATCTGTTGTTGGTGAGTACATAATTGATCCACTATTTCCTCGTCTTTGTCTTTAGGATGGTCCTCCTTCCTTGAGCCCACACAAACTAAACAACATGCATGTTTTCCCTACAGATTTGGGGAGCCAGTTATTTTCTTAGTGTTTTTAACTTCATCCTACATATGGTGGGAATGATTTTTCTACTTAATTATTTTTCCTTTTAGAATTTTGATATCTAAGGTCATTAGCTTTTTTTTAGTATTTTTATTCTCTAGATGATTGGTGAGGTGGTTTTTTTTGCTGGTGTAGAGATTGGATCTCCCCTTCATTCCTCCTTTTCAAATCCTTCTTCTAGTCTTCCAATTGACTAGAAAAATATTCTATGGAATGTTGAACTTCATCAATTTTGCATTCACACTTGGACCAAACAATGCTATGAAGGTTTTCTGAGCCGACCTACTCTTTCTTGAACTCCATGGCACTTTGCAGATCTTCCCACCTATTGTTATTAATCATAATCAATTTTTTTTCCACCTTCTCGAAATGACATCAACCCCTTTAAAATCCTTTCCATATCATTTCTTATGATCAATCTCATGCTTCAGATTTCATTTGTCCACCATTTTCCCAATTTGCATTCTACATAATAGCGAATTATTGGTTATATAGTCCCATCTTTGTACTCATGAAGGAACCGTACACAGGGGAGTAATGAAATCCATGTGTTGAAATAGGTAGATTCATTGGACTCATAAAATATCCTTGGGGTCACCTGTGTCTTCCATGATGGCTTAATAAAAATTTTATCGTACATTAAGGAAAAGGGGTAGGATAAGATTCCCCCTCCAAAATAAGCATCCTGATGGGAAGTTAACATGACAAGTTTGCATAACGATCGACGTTTTGATTTAGAATTCTTTTGACATGAAATAATCTTCCCTTGCTCAAACTACTTTATGGTTTGGTTTATTCTTTCAACAAGTCTACCCATGATTTCATTGTTATAGATTGACTTTCTAATAAGGCATTTGTTGATGAGTTTTGAGTCTCCAATTGATGTTATCTTGGTAATCCTTTTTCCTTAACCCGATCCAAACCATTCCAAAGAGCTAAATTGTGTTCATGGTGTTAATGATGTGATTTCTATTGTAAAAGTATTGAAATTAGTTTTCTTAGTAATCTATAATATCTATCTATCTATCTATCTATCTATTTGTGGGAGTCTATTGTTTAACTATTTTTAATTTTTTGAAGGGCATTTTACTAATTAGTTACCAATTTTAAAAGTTATGAATAATATTTTGCTCAATGGGACTGAAAATTTAAAAAATTCCCAAAATGGTGGTGTCTAAAGAGCAAATCATATTCAATAAATGTTAGTATCATAATTAAAATGTGAAAATCTCATATTATAAAAACGCTAATATCAGTTTTCAAAAGTGAAAAAACTAATTTTGAAAATGCAAATATTAGCTTTCCAAATTGCAAAAATGAGTTCCAAAAGTCTCAATATTGGCTTCAAAAAGTCCAAAATCTAGTTATGAAAGTGTCAATTTCAAATCCAAAAGTGCACTTTTGGAACCCAATATTGGCACTTTTCGAACCCTTTTTTGCGTTGATTTTGGAATTTTGAAAGGTTTTTTTTACCTCTACTTGAAGGGGCTTCGACTGGAATTTATCCAAATTTAATGAAATGGGCATTATAGGGTAAGTAGTCAACAATCACTTCAACTCCTAAAAATTCACCTCACATCTCTCTATCCAAACAAATTTGACCTCCTTTTGCTGCAATGAGGTTATGGGATGAGAAATATTTGAGAAGAATTTAATAAATCTGCGGTAGTAACCGACCAGTCCCATGAACGACAAATATCTGCTACGTTTTTTAGGGTAGGCCATTCCATAATCACTCTAATATTATCTGGGTCTACGGCAAGCCCTGGCTCTGAAATTATGTCTCCCAAGTAATGAATATATTCTTGAAAGAAATCACACTTGCTAAACTTTGAATATAGTTGGTGTTCCTGTAGGACCTGCAAAATTATTCTTAGATGTTCCTTGTGCTCCTCCTCCATCTTTGAATAGATGAGGATATCGTCTATTAATAGGAGCACAAATATATATTGATACTCAGTGAAAATGTATTTCACGAGAATCATGAATTTAGTAGGTGAATTGGTGAGGATGAAAGGCATGACTGAAAACTCATAGTGTAGATATTGAAAACTGAAGGAAGTTTTATGAATGTCTTGATATTTGATATGAATATGGTGATATATAGATCTCAAATTAATTTTAGAGAACACTTTTTCCCCTTGGACATGATTGAATAGATCATCTATTCGGGGTAGAAGATATATGTTCTTTATAGTTACCTCGTTCAGCTTCTGATAATCGATACACAATCTCAAGGTTTCGTCCTTCTTCCTAACAAATAGGACTGGATCTCCCCATAGAGAAACACTCATTCTGATGTAACCCTTTTCTAGTTTATCTCTTTTAACTGCAATTTAAGTTCTACTAATTCTAGGGTTCTCATTTGATAAGGTTCCTTTGATATAGTTACTACTCTCAGTACAAGTCAATGGTGAAGTCTAGATCCCTCTTAGGAGGAAATCCAGGTACTTCTTCATGGAACACATCCCAAAATTCTATTAGTACATGGTGATTTTTCAGCTTAGTTTCACTCTCCTTCCCAACATCTGTCAATTATACTACATATAACTTAGATCCTTTTTATGCACTACGCTTTAACTGTAACATAGAGATATGCCTCACTGATACCTTACAAGATATGCCATGGATAGTTCTGGTATCTCCCTTCTCGTCTTCACAAGTGAACATCCTCGTGTAGTATTTTAGTACCACTTGATGCTTTTCTAACCAATCCATTCCCATGACTAGATCATAGGATTCCAATGGTAAAATATTCATGTTTTTTACTATCATCATTCCATCGAGTTTGAATTTACTATCTTTTACAACTTTAGAAACCCTCTTTTTTGTCCCTGAGGCTAGTTGAACTAGCCATTCCTATTGGAATTTGTTTTTCTGCAGCATTTGGTCAACAATTATAGGGGAGACATAAATTTTACAAGATCCTGGATCAATGAGGATGGAAATGGATTTATCAGAAATTTTACCTCCCACTTCCATGATCGATGATTGATGTTTATCCTATTAGTTTCCCAAGGCTGCATAGATACTTGGAAATATGGACATATCATTTATTGTAGTAGCTTCTTGCAAATTGTGAACAGTTTTATCATGAGGGAAATTCACCTATCGATGATTTTCCCCATAGCACCAACATCAAAGAGGTTCATTTTTATCCCCTTCTGAATTCCTTCTAGTAGTTCCACCAGGATGATTTCTGCTCTATGGAGGAGCAGTCTATTGCAATTTATTCTTACCAAAAGCATTACTATTCTTAAATGATTTTGTTTGATTTATAATGGTAGGGGGTTTCAATCCCTTCTTTTGTTGTTCATTATTTTGTCTTTCTTATCTTGCGGACTTTGTTGGTTCTCATATCTACGTTGATTCTACTCATAATAGATTCCCTCCTTGTGAAATGTATATTCTAGGTCCTTTGGACATTCAAACTCTATTATGTCTTGAAACAGTCAGGGTAGACAACTCAAAAATCATTGGATTTTAACTTTTTCCTCCTTAATGTAGGGAACATAATGCGGTATTTCTAGAAACTTGCTAATAATATCCTCCATATTCATCTATCCCATCTTGATTTCATGAAACTCTTTTATTTTCCTATCATAAAAACTTTTTGACAAATACTTTTTTCAGAAGCATTCCTTGAATTTCTTCCACTCGAGATCACTTTCCTTGAGTTGTTAGTGGTTTTTACATCTTGCCACCAAATATATTCCTTAGTAGTGAGTTTGTACACAATAAACCCAGATTTCATGTTCTCGTCAAAATTGTATTTTTGGAAATACTTTTTCATTCCCAATATCCAAGCCTTAGCTTCTTCACCTGTCTTCACCCTGTCATTGAAGGTAGGTAGTTTGATATTTTGGAAATCCCCCTGAAGTTCATTACAATATTTCTATTTATGTTTCTTCTTGGGAGGTGATCTTACTATACTTTCATTGTCTGAGTTGTTTGAGATAACCCCTTTGTTGTTTGTTGCTTTATCATTTTCCTATGGTGGAGGATTTTCCCTTGGTTCCTTAATCCAGGAAGCTTTTTCTTGTGACTCCTTTTTTCCTCCATTATTGAAGATAGGATTAGGTTGTACGGTATTTCTTATTTCAATTAGGTTATGCAATAAGATAACTTTGATTTCACACTGTCCTTACAAGGCCTTTGCATTGTCATCCTTGAAGCTTCGGTGTTCTTCGTATAGTATTCTTATTGTTTCCAACATCACTATAGGGGTTATTTTTATATGGTTTTATTTTATATTGACCCATATGTTTTATTCAAGTGGAGTTCCTTCCCCTTCCCCAATTTGTCTGGGTGCCTCACTCATTATGTTCATGTACTTATAGCTTTCTGAGTTACCTCTTCACTTTTCAACCTATCTTCTTCTTTTTTCCTCAAAGTCAAACATTTTATTAGTTACCAGTCATGAAGGATATCTATATATATACATATTAATGGGGTATCTTAGTCCATAAGGTCCAAGTGATACAACCATGGCTCTTATGCCACTTGTCATGTACCCATCTTACTTATATATATATATATATATATATATATATGTATGTATGTATGTATGTATGTATGTATGTATTTAATTACCATTCAATAATCATTTTTAATCAAGTACAAGAGGACTAGACCCCCTGACAACCATACTAACCCTAGGGCGAGCGTATCCAACTCTACATAGACCCAACCAAGGCATGAGTTTCCATTACCTAGCCTCACAACCAACACTGCAGGCCACATGGCGCTTACAGGTCATGGTTCAGCCTGTTAATGCTCCATCATGGAAACATTAATGCTTAGGATGGCAAGGGCATTAACCTCAGCTAAGAAGAGGAAACATCAAGCACCATAAAAATCATATTGGCATGCCTAACAAAAGCCTCCCTTTGGGCATGGATTTATGGCTTCCAACTCCATGATGAGGGAGAAATACTATCTCTTCACTCAATTGATTTAAGGTAGGTCTAAATGCTGCACACAGACTCTAATGGAGAGTGGCCACGGTGTAGAGGCATAGTATGGGAGAGAGGGACGAACATCTCTACCCATATCTTTTCTCTTCAATGCATAGGAGAGAGGGATCCATCCCTACATGGTTCTCATGGGCATATAGTTAGAATGTGACCCATCAGAATGTTCATACTACACAATCACGGTGGAGCTCAACCCCTTAGGGATTTAATGGAGGTTCACAACTCCACAGTAAGTTCAATAACTTGTTCTCAATCCATTCAACACACGATTAGTTAGAAAATGTATAGTGTTGGTCCTTGATCACATTAGTTATCACTCACGCATTGTGTTGAGTTTGTCGCATGATGTGAATGTGGAATCTTTGTTTGGATAAAGACTGCATACCCATATAAGAGTGTCTCTTCCATGCCTGAACTAGAGACTATGTCTATGTGTAACCCTTTTAGCACTAGTTAACTCGTGGATGCATAATTTACCTTGGTTGTGGGTTGATATCTGAGGTGGTTCACCCAACAATGACCACAATCTATTGAATACGTGAAGAATATAGGCGATTCACTCAAACTTTGTTTTCATTCACTTGATCATCTAAATTAACCATGGGTTTTCTTATACAAAAGGATCCCAAATTTTACTTGTTTATTATTGTTTTCTATCTCTGAGTAGGTCAGACCATGCCAAGCCCGAGCCTCTAACACGTCTCTACATTCGGTCTCAATGGTAAACTATTGTATACATATACATGTATGTTCAAGTGGGATCAATGCCCTCTACACGCTTCGAGTTTGATAGGAATCTATCCATCGTTCATTATATAGATACACGCTCCCATTGGGACATTGTTTACAAATACAAATTACTCAAGTTTATGCATTCGTAGGTTCGCCAATCTTGGGTAGAGATAGCATAGAAATGCATATCCATTAGAATTGGTTAATATATACACATGAGTTAGATTAAATTTTAGGTCTTACAAGCATATAGATAAGGGCATGCCATGCAAGCGCCATTCCAATCTATGGTTTATAATCCATGTCATTATTTATACAAGTATGGATAGGTCCCACATAGACTAATCATCTTGTCTGTCCTCCATGCATTATTTTGATGATTATTATGTTGCAACTGATTTTCTTATAAACCTTTTCTTATGATTTTATATCTAATTCTGACTCAGATATGCATGTTATATGCAAGTACTCTCGCAAGGGAATCCCCTTGGATCCCATGTAATCGATGTATACCATAAACTCTTAATAGTTTATGTATGTGTGTTTATGTGATTCTATCCTCCAACTGATGGCATATCTGCTTGCAGGTCTTGGTTGTTCTACAAGGATATTTTCATAACTTACAACTCCTCTACCACTACTTGTATATTCATGTAATTCAATGACTCATTTATTGTAAGCCCTAACATTTGGCTATTTCAGTCAAACAATTAGCTTATAGAAGATTCATTAAGATTCGTAGGTATTATGTAATGAATATGCACATAGTTTCTCAAGGATTGTTTATCGAACTGTAAATTATTATTTATGACAAACTGTGTTTCCCACTGGGGAGGTCTTAGATATAAAACTAGAGTTTTTATTAATGTGATATCATCATATAGATATTAGTTAGTTGCATCTCCTTCTACTTGCATCTGGGGTAGATATCACATATTATGATTTTATTTATTTTTATAACTCTTGCCGGGGTTCTTTTTTGGGTCCCTATCCTCTTGTGATTCTCAAGTTCTTATGGGGACAAAACCCAAGCCTATAACATCTCGTCTAATGCAAGTTGTGGAGGTACAATGGTTTAACCACATTGAAGTAATGGGGTGGGGTGGGAACTATAGGCATGTAGATTAGGCTAGATAACATGCATGCAATCGAACAGATGTTACAGTTTGTCATCTATTTACTATTCAATTATCATTATCATAGATGCACTAGATAATTTTTTACTTGAATAATCAATAGTTTCTTATTTCACTAGATATGATAATTCTTGCATATCACTATTATTATCTTTCAGTCTTATTTTCCATTCTAATTTGTAGTAGATTTTGTGGTCCAATGCCATAGCTAAGTACTTACAACCTTTAATATTATTATGGCCATATCAGTTTCCAAATGTAGTTGTTAGGGAATTAAACAAACAACAATTTGTACTATAGTCTACTAACCAATGCAACATTTAGGTTAGATACTTAAGTTCTAATAGAGTTGAACTAGACTTTGTTGCCCAATACAATAGTTATGGTAGCTACATAACATAACATATTACTTCAACATTCCATATTTATAATAATAACTAGATCATAAATCGGATCAATCAAGAATACTCAACTTTTATTTACTAGCATTGATATCATATAATAATATTATTTTTGGGTTATTGTTTTCATCATAGATACTACATAGAACCATATCACATTTTCCAGATTTGTCATACAACTATGTATCACTTTAGATCAATAACTACAACATATCATTTAGAGAAGTAAACAAATATTTCAAGTTGATCTTGTAGATAATTCATCAGATCTAGACATAGGTGCATGCATAAAACATCATAGCATAAGCATAAACATATAAACTTAGAATTCATAATTACAAAGATCTAAGGCAATGAAGTCATCTATTCCAAGTGTTGATGATCAATCTGCAACTACTGTAGGGATTTCCATGATCAATCCAACAAAAGATTTGTAAGAAACACCAGTGGTAGTTTCCCCACAGTTACCCCCGAGCCAAGTCTTGGTCTCTTTGGGCATGTATTTTAGGATTCTTAAAGTTCAAATTTCCTTTTAGGATTTACAAATCTACATTCCAACTCAGGGCCTCAACTCAACCAAATCACCTTACCAGTTTCCATGGTTCAGCCTAGTATTTTTCTTTCCAAACAACACATAGTACTCCAACGTATCTAGAAAATATTGCTACCAACCAACACCTAGTACTCCATCCTATATAGAAAATATTGTTTCCAACCAGCACCTAGTACTCTAGCCTATATAGACAATATTGTTGTTGCCAGTACCCAGGTGGTCCTCCTACCAGCTCGTACTCATCACCTTAGTGAAGACACTAACTATATGGCCATAGATATTTTCAACCACGATTAGACATTGGTTCAGATCATCTGCATGCAGATATCATTGGCTAGCTCCTCCCCTTCAACTATTCATCTTTATTTTTTTACAGTTTCATCTCATTTAGATTTCATATTACTCTTTTCTTCAGATTTCGATTCCTTGATGCGTCTTTCTCTTCTTTCTTCCACCAAGTGAATTAACCTCTTGGCATTATTCCCCCCCCCCCTCTTTTGTAGAAGAGGAATTTACTATTATTAGTCAATTTCTTAGGTGATGCCACCTATGTGGGAGTTACAAGTATAGAAGAGTCGAGCTTCATTTTCTCTTTTATTCTCTTATTATTCTATTTATTTATTTTCTTTTTTCTTTGTTTAGATTACAATTTAATTCAATTTCATTTAATCCTCTTACTTCTTTTGTTTACTTTAGTTATTTCAATAAAGAGACCAGGACCCCTCATTCATCGGTAGGCCGAGCAACACAAGCATATTTCTAACACACTTTAATAACAAGCCAAATACATAACAGTGCCAATTATAGAGTTCCACTGTTTAGAATAATTAGCTGCGTATAGGGGTTGGCATTCCCGGGTATTACAATTTATATAGTACCTTTTTTTTTTAATTATGGCTTTGTAACTATATATAACTTGTGATATTTTAAGCGCTTGTTAGAGGCATCCCTGATGGCTTTTCTAGCACGCTTGCAATCTTTATCATACCAAGGTTTGGTCATTTTATTTTCCTTTCTATATGACGCCATGATGGAGATCTTGTTAATGTAATTTGAAAAGGTTGTAGTAAAATTACGATATAAGTCTTCAATGTTGTCCTTCAAACATTCAATTTAAATTTATACTAAGACTTAATATCATAATTTCAAGGTTAGGAAGAATTTTATAATATAAAATAAAATAAAATTAACATTAACATTTTTAAAAATAATAACATACAATAAAGAATTTTTATTTAATTATAGAAATTATTAAAAAAAAATATCCATCGTTTAACTACTCATCATTTAGAAAAACTTAAATTTTTCATAATTAAGCAAAATTCCTTGAATATAATTTATATTTTAGAAAGCATTGTTTCCTTCCATTTAAGTCAATAATTAACTTAAATTCTATGTTTTGCATATGCCAATGCTATGAAATAGCGTTGAATTTGGCCTTGCTGAATTTAAATAAAAATCAGTATTATTATATTTTTAATTGCGGTGATCGTCACAGGCCTTCGTTAAGCCAAAGTCAAGAAGATGAAGTGAAGATTAGGTTTTAAGGGAGAGAAGCAAAAACATTGGTTGGTTAATGTTGGAAATGAACAAAACATGCAGAGAAACTTGAATATCACAATTATAAATCAAATTTATATATTTGAAAGTGATGTGTCCTTCCAAAGTCTAGAATTTACTTAAATTCTATGTTTTGCATATGCCAATGCTTTGAAATAACATTTAATTTAACATTACTCGTTTTAAATTAACATTGCTCGTTTTAAAATAAAAATTAGTATTATTATATCTTTAATTGTGATGCTCGTCACATGCTTTATCAAGCTAAAGTCAAAGTCAAGATTAGGTTTTACGGGTAAGAAGACAAAATATTTCTTGGTTAATGTTGGAAATGATCAAACAAAGTATACATGGGAAACATAACATTTAAAAATTGAATTTATATTTTTTATTTTTTTAAATATTAATAAAAATAAAGGTAAATGTTAGAGCATATTTTTTTGGTGTTTTTTTATAAATTTGGTGATGTAATTTGTTATTAAAATTGTTATTTTGATTGTTGAAATTACAATTTTAATTATAGAAATGGATTAAATGTCCTCTATTATTGAGTATCCGAATATACAATTCTTTCAACTTAAAAATATTTTTCAACATAATTTTGATCCAAAAAAATATCAGATTTTATGTGTAAGTAGAGTTTTTTTTAAGAGAAAAATTCAACTTATGTGCAAGTAGAGTTTATCAATATTAAATCTTTAAATATATATACATCCCAAATAGTGGTATAAAATCTCATTAAAAAGCACACTACATCTATAATCAAAGTAGAATTGCTTAGGCCAGTGCAAAGTAGCTCAAGTGGTTAAAGTTGAAATTGGTTGTAAATGGCAGGTCACATGTTCGATTCCCCCAACTTGCATGTTACCCAATCTCCATTCCAGATAACAATAAGAAACTCTTTTTCTTAAAAGGGAAGCCTCACTTGCCAATTAAGACTTGGATTGTCATTTGAAGAGCATTATAACTAGGAAAAGGATTTACCTTCTTGGATTAAGATTGTTCATGGAGGTGCACACAGCACTGCAATATATGCTTCTTAGATAGAAATAAGCCCATTTTTGGTAAATAAGAAAGGGGCCAAAAGATGCAATTCAATATTGATTGAGCACTTAATACTTACCTGTAAAACCTTAAAGGTGTCAAGTCATCTAGTAAGATCAAACACTCAAAGAGAGGTGTGGGAGTTGATACACTACACCTAAAAAAGAAATTGAAATAATCTAAGAGCTTTCCTTGGTGGCCAAATGGAAAATGACTGCTCAATATTATAATTTGTACCTATATAGACATTGTCACAATATGACTCATTCCAACATATATCCATGCTGGTGAAATGGATGGGATATCAATCTCCAGTGTATAGATCAATAAAATAGGACCGTGATTTACACAAGGTATATGCTGATGTACACAAAGTATGTACTAATAACAATGAGATAACAATTTTTATTACAAATATTTCATTCAGCCTTTATCTTAGCTTTCATGTATGGTTTTATTTTGTAAGATGGTCATAATTGTACTTGTTATTAAGTGTTCATTTAAAATTTCTGAAACAAGTCTTTTTCTTTACAGAGATAGTTTCAATTTAATATGCAAGAAAACGGATACCATTCTTATAAAACGGATACCATTCTTATAGGGAAAAACTAAACAAACCATCATTCAAGATAGCCTAATAAAAAAATAATGATGTGAGAAAAATCATATTACCATTGGAAAAGAGTAGCATGAAACCAAGATAAAATTAAACATAAGATGCAATTAAACATGGAAAGAATACCAAGTTATTTTATTCTCGGTACCTTAGTAAACCAATAAAGGAATTGCAAACTAGAAGAAGATGATAATTATTATCTTCCTTTGGAAAATGACTCCAAAGCTTGTCCATTCACAATCTTGGAAAAGGAATTGCAAACTATAAGAGGATGATGATAATTATCGTCCTCCTTTGGAAAATGACTCCCAGGCTTGTCCACCCACAATCCACAGTGCACCTGGAAGGGAAATGGTTCTATATTACAAGAAACAAAACAAGCTAGGTATTTACTATAGTTAACACTGATGGTACCTACTTGGAAGCCTCCCATTGCCATATGCCATATCCTTACCATCAACGAATGCGAGGTGTTGTGAAACCCTCACAACCAACCTTTCACCCTATAGACCAAGAGGCTTATGTGAGGTTGTTGTAATATTTATTTTTATTTTTAAACCTTTCTCAATGACAGAATTAGGGAGCTATGCCAATGGAGGTTCATATAATTATAATTTAAAAACAAGAATTAAATAAATATCTTTTCCAACTTTAAAAAAATGCAAATATAGTTTTCTAACGTTTCTATATGGCTCAAATTAATAAAAAAAATTGGACCAATATCCTATGCCTGTGACATGGACTAGTAATATTTAACATTAAGATGGATTAATAAGATTAATATTACTATTATTATTAATAATAATATAAATATTTGTTCACTATAGTTAAATTTAGTTTTAATATAGTTGACTATAGATTATTGTAATTGAATTTTCTTAACTATGGTTTCCTATGATTGATTATAATTGAATTGAGTCATTGTGGTTTAGTTTTTTTATTATGATTCACTGTGTTAAATTTTGATTAATTATAGTTGGGTATGGTTGCTGAATTGTGAAGAGGTAGTTGACTATGAATAACTTTAGTTGACTTCATTGAGTACGATTGACTTGACAAATTATAATTTATTCTTTAAAAATATGGTTTATTTGGTTGATTGTGGTTGACTTAAATTAACTTTGTCCACTTTGGTTCACTATGATGGTCCTATGGTTGACCTTTGTTGACTTTTCTAAGAATGGTTTATAGTGGTAAACCATGGTTGCATTGGAAAGTTATGGCCGACTTGGATGATTGTGGTTTGATTTCATTGACATTGTTTACCTATGGATGAGTTGTCTATGTGTTGTTGAGTTTGACTACGGTTGACCTTTATTGATTGTGTTTGACTATCATTGACTATGCTTTGCGTTAGTTAAACGGATTGTACGGGGTTCCATGTGGCAGATTGTTTGCATATGCTTAATCATAGTTGACTTTGAATAGCCACATCTAAATGAGGTTGACTATGTTGATTTTGGTTTACTTTTATTGATTGTGGTAAAATTGGATCACTATGATTGATCATGGTGGATTTCTCTCAACTATGGTTGATTTTCGTTTCCTCTCATGCATTGTAGTTCACTATGGGTGGCTACAATTAAGTTTGGTTAAATTTGGTTCACATCATTGGTTGACTTTGTAGTTTGGGCTCGACTATGTTTGAGTTCACTAGTTATTGATGACCCTTAATTGACTTTGGTTGATCATAAATGAATGTGGTTTATTATGTTGAGTTTAGTATTTGACTTTGGATGACTATGGTTTACTTTAGTTAACTATGGTTGAATGTGGTTAAGGATGGTCAACCTATTCACTTGGTAGGTTGTAGTTGAATGTGGTTGAAAACGTCGAATTTGGTTGAGTGATTACTATGGTAAACTTTTGTTGGGTGTTGTTAACTATGGTTGGATTTGGTTGACAATGATAGCCTATGGTTGGATACGATAGAATTTGGTTTAATTTAGTTGACATGGATGATTATGCTTAACTTTTCCAACTATGGTTGACTACTATTTAACTACCACACTAAGGTTTCATTTAAGTAACTAAGGTTTAATTTTGTTGATTTTGGTTTCTTATGGTTGACATGTTACTATGCTTGAGCTTCATTATTAATATTGAATTTCATTATCCACTTGAATGACTATCCTTCATTTAGATGATTGTGGTCTATTATTTTTAAATATGGTCGACTTTAATATGCTATGATTGACCATAGTATATATTGGTTGAATTATGTTGCATTTCTATGTTCCTTAAGGTTTTTGTCACATGGAGACATTCCTCAAGGGTTATGTTGGATTGTGACATTCCTCAACATGGTTTCATATAATTAATAATTAGTAAAAATAACAATATCACATAATGACACGTGATAGTGTTCACTTATATTTAAACATGTAATAATTCAGCATTTCATTGAGTAAAAGAAAAATGGCATGTTCTTATTGGTTGACTATAGGTTGTCTATGATTTATTTTAAATAACTTTTGTAGATTATGGTTTAGTATAATAAACTTTGGTTGAGTATAGATGATTGGTACTAACTTTGTTTCAGTGTAAATGAACTTTGTTGGATTTGATGACTTTGGTTGGCCTTAGTTAACATGGTCTCACTCTTGATTATAGAGGTTGACTTGGGTAATTGTGCTTGACATGGGTGACTAGGTTAGACTTTGATCATTTTGGTTGATCATGATGTGCTTCAAATGATTATGATTGATTATGGTTTACTTTAGTACATTGTAATTGGCTATGGTTGGATATCATTAATTTTGTTTAAATTTGGTTAACAATAGTTTCTGTGGTTGCCATTGGTTGACTAAGGTTCATTTAATTGGCTATAGTTGACTTAAGTTAGACTCAGTTAATCCTGGTTGAGGGAAATTGACTATGATGACTTTGGTTGACTATGATTGGCTTTCACTCTCTATGGTTGATTGTGGTTGGTTGTGACTAACTTAGCTGATTATGGTTGACTTGGCTAACTATGGTTGATTATGGTTGACTTTGAATAATTGTGGTTGAATGTGTTTATTGTAGAAAACTTTGCTTAATTATTCTTCAAAATGGCTGATCATGGTTTATTATTGTTGACTATGGTTGATTTGGATTATTCTAGTTGACTTCCTTAACTATGGTTAGTTATTGTTAATTTGGTTGACTATGGTTAGCTTACCTCATTGGGATTTAATTTAACAAAGATCGACATTTTTTGAGTTTGGTTGCTAATGGTTGAGTTGGGGAACTGTGCTTGAGTTTCATTGTCATTGAATTTTGTTATTGACTTGGTTAACTATGATTGGCTTAATTGATTTCAACATGGCTTATTTATTTAATTATGGTTGATTAGTTTAGTTTGGTTGGCTTTGGTTCACTTGGATGATTATGGTTGACTTGGTTGGCTGTGTTTAGTTAAAGTCGAATATGATCTAGTATGTTCCACTTTAGTTGTCAAATTTAGTTAACTTGGGTGGATGTGGTTGATTTTTTAATGTGTCTAAATTTGTTTGACTTTGGTTGAGTTTGGATTACCAATCTTACCTTGGTTAACTTTGGATCAATGTGATGACTATTGTTGATCTTATTTGATTGTGGTTGACATTTCTAACTACATTTTACTTTTGATATGTACATGGTAGGATAAAGGATTCTATCATATATATGTTTCATTAAGATGAATACTCTACATCACAAAATAGATTATGTGTTTCTAATTAAACAACCAATTGTAAATGCAAGTAGTACTATGTTGAGATATCTAATTTTGGATATGTTCCATTTCTTAGTTAATTGAGAATGAATGGAAATCCCTGTTCTACTGTCATTAAAAAAACAACACTCCACCAAGGACACAAACTAAATCGTGCATGTAGAGTTTCAAATTTAGACAATTTCGATAAATAGACAATGCATGGACAATGTTAAATTTATACATTAGTGAATCAATGTGTGACTCTACTAACTAATTTTAGTCCTAGGGTTTACCCTTAGGTTTCTTTCTTTTGAACAAACACCAACTATCCTCCTATGTAGAATATATAAAAAGAACATGGAAAGAGGAGGGTCCCATCCCCCCTCATACAAGGATACTACTTTAAGGCGAAAGAAAAAGCTAGAAAAAAGTGGTAGCTTCAAGCAACATGAAGAAAAAACTCAAATGCAGTCCATCCCTGAAAAAGGATTGGGAGGTGTGGGGAATGAAGGCCGCGGCTAGATCTCGGGAAAAGATGAAGTCATGGTGATAAGGCACAAATTCATGGAAAGAGGCCCCAGAAAATGCATCCCGGAAATAACATCCCTACCAAGATATGAAATTACCTCATAACGAATCAGTCAAAATATCTAGTTTATGAAGGACCATGCTCTAATATAAACGTTTCTTGGCCTATGGCCTTCGAAGAAGGATTTAGCAAGTTGGATCAATGCTTGTTGTAAGAGGCCATTATGAACTATAGTTTGAATCCAAGGGATTCTTTACTATGGTCCTTTATAATATGGAGTCCTGACAGAGATGCAAATTTTTACAACAACCCCTATTTCTTCATCTCAACATGGCTCTATTTATGGAATAGAGTGGAATTATTTTTCTCAGAAAAATAAAATTTCACATATTCTATGATCTGAGTAAGTCTCTATTCCTTTCTCTTTGAGTTTTGGGATGTTGAACCTTTGCCGGAATAGAAAACACCCTACGTTGTTTTGTCAAAGTATTTGAAAATACCAATGCAGGGAGATATATGACATATTCCTACCTTTGTATTTAGATAAACATAACACGAGCTCTTCTAGAATCAATTTGTTTGAGCCACCAGGACACAAAATGGATATAGCCAAAATATTATGAGCACATCCCCTTAAGATGCATAAATTTCGATGAGCATGGACATGTGTTCCGTGATTGTCCTCTCAATGTGCCCATAGAAAAACCTAAGTCTTCAAATTTTCCAAAATCCAAGGGTTATACAAAGGTTGCACCTAAGAGAAGGAAAAACAAGAAATCAGTTCCAATCCAAGCAACAATAGAGGTAACGGATGCTAGCAGGAGCAAGAGATTTGAAGTGTTGGCCAATATGACAACAAAGGAAGTCCCGTAGAAAGAGGAACCTATCAATGGATAAGTGGAGGGATATTCATTGCAAGATCCAAATCCTAAATAAGACACAAAATGATGCAATATTGAATGGATAGAGAGCACTCACATCTAGCGAGCAAAAATGGAAGGAATATCTATGAATCCAAGCAACAAAGGCATGGAATATTTAGAAAACATGGATGTCAAGGAACTGGATTTACAAAAAATAGAGGAGGCATATATTCAAAATTAAATTCATTCAATTATAGAAAGGCAAATGCAACTGCTGTAGGAGGTGGTGATTCAAGTCAACTCAACCCCGCAAGCCAAACACAAATACAAAATTTCAAATGTGCATCCGGTGGTCAAATCTATTCATCTCAATGAATTCAGGAACCAACAAGAAATGGAAAAAAAAGAGGTGGGAAAATAAATCTACATCGAATCAAAGAATTAGGTGGAATTATGATCAGATTAGGAAAATATGTCCCAATATCAAAGACCTACCACCCCATCTCTAGTTAACCATGAAGTTAGTATCGTGGAACATTAGGGGAACAAATCGTGATCCTAAAAATGGAATATGAAGGAAAATGATCAAGAATGAATAACCTAAAGTATTTATGTTGTAGGAAACAAAGTGTGAAGCTTTTAGAATTATTGATGATACCGAGAGGGGGAGGTGAATTAGTATCATGTGCATATTTACAAATTATTCACTTTNNCGACTCATTAGGACCAGAAAACAGTTACAACAAAAATGACACCTCATTATGACATATTCGCCATTATCAAAATGGGGGAACAGGTCTAACTGTTTTCTTCCACATTTACCCATCCTTTTACTAAATGACAACTAACGTCAAGATAAAAACAAAATTTAGTAAAGTGGTTGCACCAGCTGGCTATTCCCAATAGCTTCCTCGAAAAATATTACAAATTACATTAGAAATAAAAATGTCTCAGACGTCTTTAAAAATAGCAACAATTCTTATGAAAAATAAAAATCCTAACGGATATTGTGAAGGATGGAGTGTGTATTTCATCTTTCCATATCTTTCTATGGTGGTCCATAACTCAGCAGACTGGAGGTCATAGTCCACTATTTCCTTCACCCCAATCCTAATCTCGATGTGATCGAAATAAGAAACTAGAGGGAGTCTCTAGCCAATAGCGACCAATTTGTCTAGGATTTCAAAGTCCTCTGCAATTTTTTCAATCAGAATCTTGCTGGTGAGTAGATGTCTTAGACATTAGAATGTGGCATGATCCATTCTTATATTCCAAAGCAGTTTCGATATGTGGATTGAGAAATCAACTCTTGATTGCCATCCCAAAATGTCGGTAACCCCATCTTGACCAGCTTTCCAAATTTCCCTTTGAACTCTGCTGCATGCTTCCTCATTTCCTCGACCACGGCCTCCACACTTTCTACCTGCGCATACTTCCCTAGAACCCTTCTCATTGTCGCCATTGCTATGATCCGGTTTCCAATACCCAAGGTTCTCCTTTCCTCCTCTAATAATCCATTTAGAAAAGTGATAGCATTTTGTGTCATTTCATTGGGCCTTCGGCTTAAAGTTTCCCTTACAGCCACACAACTTGTGAAAACATCACTAATTGTTTTATCTTTCATTCTCATAAACTCCAGGTATGGCCTGAAGTCTTCCGCTAATTTAATGATCCGATCCCACACCAAATGTTTGCATCCTTGCATAGCATCCCGACCTATAACTTGATGAGCAAGATTTTTATGAATCTCACCTAAGGTCATGTATTTCTCTTGTGGGGCTCTTGTCTCTTCTTCCTTTTTCTTGCTCTCCTCTTCGAACCTCTTGGATTTTTCCTTTAATTCTTTGATCTCGACATCCTTCAAACTGACATGGGACATAGCCTACACCAGGCTATTTGCACTATCTTCCTCTCCATTTTGATTCGAATTGGAAGGTCGCATGTCCAGATTGGATAAGTTATTTTTAACTCTTCAAGCTACCTTTCCAAGCTTATTCTCTTCTTTTTCCAATCATCTTCTTTAGCAGCAGGCTTTAACAATTCAGCTTTATAGTCCCTCAATTCTTTAGATAAGGCATCCTTTTCTATCTCCATATTTGTTTCTTCTGGAGCTTGGATTAGCTATATATTTTGGATCTTTGCTGCTTTCCGTAGCTTCTTAATGAGGCTATCCTTTTCCACCAGCAACCGTTTACTAGCTTTGCTTCCACCATCGTTTCCAACTAGGTCGAATTGCAACTTCTTGACCTTCTATTGAAAAGATCTGTTTTCTAATCTTTCCTGTTTCAATTGACCTTCTAACTTTTTAACAACAATTTCCAAACTATCATCTTTCAGGGTTTCCCCTCTGAAATTATCATATATGCAGTCTCTGATCTGCTTATGGAACTGGATTCTATAAGGCACTAGGATTTTCTTCCAATCGACCCTTACTTTTGTTGCCTTATTCTCTGTGCATATAGCTAGGTTTCAAGTGTTACTTCTGAAGTCTCTGCTAGTCATTAAAGAAACCCCAGAACTCGATAGATCCCAGACTGTTGGCATAAAATTAAAAATCTTTTGGGTAGATGCTTGTTTGTTTTTCCCATATTGCTCACATAGGTTGGCCCTAGATAGAAATCTACCTACATCACTACCTTCCTTTATGTCTTCAAATTGGTATTCTTGAACTTCGACCTCCGAGACTGAAAGACCCTCATTATCTTCTCTTTCACCCTCCATTGAAACGAGCAATACTTCCTGAGATTCTAAAACAACAAACTCCTCTTTAGTTTTAGAAACCACCAACTCATTTCAAGTTGAGACAACAACTACCTCATTCTGCGCTTCCAATTTGGGTTGCTTGTCTTTGCTCCCTTCTTCAGTTTCTGCATCTTTAACTTCTTGTAAATCTCTTTTTCGAGCCACTTCTGAAGTGTCCGGCACCTGATCTATTTCCATTATCAAATCGGACAGCATTAGGTCATGTCCTTGCAAATCTACAACCTCCTCCACACCGGTCTTGTAGCGAAGCAAATTTCGCCCGTTTAGTAACCCTTCTGTCACTTTATGTTCGAAATCCCTCAGATTACATAATTTC
>NWUY0300109858.1:29612-39738 GCA_004151065.3 Larix sibirica
CCTCATTTATTAAGACTTCATTTTTGTAAAAAGAAATGGAGTATTAAAGCCAAACATTTGTCCTAAATTGAATAAGGTGGTATTTGATACAATCGAGTATATCAAATTGAGTTATTAAGTTGAACACCTTGAATTCTATTAACAACAGAGTTTCATATCAAATTGAGTAGTTGAGTTGAAATCTTGAATGAATTAACACCATAATATCTTTGAGTTTTGTAGTTTTTTAAGCAATGAAATTTGTCAAAATTGAGAAATTTCTATTGAGGTATCCCTTAAAAAGTCAAATGGGTGGGGTTCAAAAATAACTTTTTAAGGTTAATCAAGGGATCTTGAATTTTTCATTGAATTCATAAAATGTTGTAAGAGGACCTACCTAAAATCAAATAAAAGGGCCTTCAATTGAATGATTTAAATGTTGAAGTCAACTAACACACTTATTGAGCCTCTCTAGCTTAATATGTGTGTGTGATTTCTTGTTAGAATTAACTAATCAAGCAAATAAAAAATGGAGTAAGGAACATCCCAGATGAAAATTGAACATGAATAATGAATATGAAGACCAAGTGTACCGAAGTTAAAGAAGAAGTGTGTGTGCTAATTGTTAGTTTTGCAGTTAGCACAATCTATGCAACATAAAAGCTAAAGAAGTGTGAAATACAAGCCCCCTTTCTTCTTACTTAAAATGAAAGGATCATGGTCAACCCAAAACAACTTGTGAATTCTGGTTGTTGATCTAGATGATGATGTTGGGCATGGTTAGGGCCCAATTATGGATGTTTTATTGAGTTCAAGATCAAGTAAATGACTCTACTCCATGACAATACTATTGTCTACCTTTAGGGGGGTACATCGATATTTAAGTGAACCATTAGTGGTCAAACCAAACCACTTCATGCACGGAAAATGGCTAACAATCAACCAACATACCATCAATGATGTAATTTTAAAGGGTAAAACATTAAAAACCCAAGACTTCTCACCTTGTAGGCGATGAGAAAGTTAAATATTGGCGATGGACGTCAAACTTCAAGTTTTGAAACCTACTGGTTAGCCAAAAATGATGTATCAACAAAGTTGTGAAATTATTATAGAAATGCCAATTTAGGCATTTTGAGGTTTATACCACTTTTCATATTTTGTGTGACATGCATAAATTTTGTGAGTTTTTTCTCGACACAATAGTTGATTCAGGATTTGAACAATTATAATAAGACACTTGCTTTAATACTCAATAGTTTTTTGGCAAAATCACGGTTCATTATTTTGCAGTTGAATCATAAAAGGAATTTCAGATTGAGATTTGGGATGCTAATTGACATTATTTTGTTATGTCAATTTATAAGAGTAGTTTTGTGGAGTTTTTGTTCACTTTGATGGTTGTCAAACATAGGAAAGGATCGCTAGATTCTTCTTCTTATTTGCTTGGCATGTGTTTGAGATTATCAAGCATTTTTAGGTTTGTGGCATACTTGTATTTGATTCACTTCTCAAGATTTTATTTCATCAAATATCGGAGTTCACATTAGCGAACATTTATATCTTTCTAACTCACATGTTTTTCAAATTGAGATTTTCTAGATTCTATGAGTTTTCAACATCTAAATTTGATAGTTTAAGGAAAATCTTTATCTAATATTAGACCATGAGTTTTGACATTGAAGACTTGGAGATGAAACCAATTTATGCACTAGTCATTGTTTCCTAGTTGGTATAATTGTTTATACATATGATTGGTGGGGGATTGTTAGCATGTGGCTTCCTGTACAATCATTAAGTCCTTCACCACTTATGTATTTGACACCATGGGATATAATTATTATCCTAAGTGTGTATTGCATCATATTTTGCATATTCCTAGTCGTATCTCTTAGTGAGGTGTTAATATGAGAGCAAATCTAGCTCAACAGGTGGTCACACCAATCGTACTATATATTTCTATCTTTTGTGTGAATATAATGTGGAACATGTTATGGATTTTCCTCCATTTTCTTGTGTTTCTTTTCTCTATGTGTATGGTAATTATTAGTTTTACAGTTGGTTCCATTTATTTCAATGTAAGCATTTATCGAAAGCTTTTGTATGTATTGGACTATTCAACAGAGGAATATTGAAGTCAAACTTGTATCTTGAAGGGTGTTATTCCTTACAAAGAGTTTCTTTTCAAAGGCATTTCCCTTGTGGCTGGATATTGCTAAAGGATTTTTATGGACTTATATATCATATTGTTCCTTTGTTGTTTGAGAGCTCTTTGAGCAAGAACTTAATATGAACTCTTGCTCTATTGTTTTTTATTCATCATATGCAATTGCTTGGATTGACTCTATAAGTATAGATCTACTTCTTGTATCCTAAGCTCAATTGAGGGGAAATGTACTTCAAAACGTACTACTCTAACACTATGGATATTTATACAATTGAGTGAAGAAAGAGAAGCAATAAACAATGTATACTTTATAGGGAAAATCATATTATATTAATGAATAAATGGATAAAAAACATTGTACGTACACACTAGCTAAGAATGGTGGTAGTTATCTTTGAGAGGAAATGTGGTTATACTCTTCTTAAAAATCCCCATGACAAAAGGTGAAAACCTTGTTTTATTACAATATGCTATAAGAAATCTAAGAGTCCAAAACACCAAGACATGAATCCTAACCCTAGAATTTCAAAAGACAGAAAAGTTGCCCCCCCACAAAGTTGACTTGGAAGGTCAACTTTACAAGGCCATAAATTTCATGTAAAAAATTTGTTTTGGTGCTATCGATAACATTATAAATCTCTCGATGAGCTCTATGACACATATAACTAGTTGTATTGCTTTTCCACAATTTTTACCGCAAATTAATAAACACTAGGGAGGGATTGAAATGGGATTTGAAAGTTCAAGACCTGAAATTGCCAAATTCATTAATTGTTCAAAGATGGCCCCTAACAAACACCCATATCACTTATATTAATGAGAATTTATAAGTTTATTTATTTACTTCTTGTATTTTTGTATTTGTAGAGCCATTTCATCTTATATAGTTGAGTTGAATTAGGATAATTTAGAGTGATCGATATATTTTCTCCTTTGCCAATCAAGATAATTTTAAATTTTCAATAATTTTAAATTTTCAATAATTTTCTTCAATTAAACGAATATCCCAACTTTTGACATTGATAATATAGTCTTCAACCATTTTCCTCAATTAAATGAATATCCCAACTTTTGGTGTTGATAATATAGTCCTTTAGTTATAAAAACATTGTTGATATTGATTTTAGAAACTCTAAAGACTCATGTTCTTCATTTTCAATATTGATAGATACAAAAATACTTCCTTCAATTTTAACGACCATTTAACAACATTAGATTCCTCACTTTCCTAACTTTTACCTTTTTTCCATAAAAGTTGCTAACAACTTTTTCATTTAGAATTTTTTTTCACACCGGAAAAAAACAACTTTTTATTAATGAGAAAAAGTTGTGTCAAAGTACATATGATAAGGAGAAACGAGATACTGAATCCTATAAAATATCCAAATTACATCACACCATAAACAACACTTGAAGCAGGATCAGGGAATTGTTCAAAAAAAATTGACAGTTGTTCATAATAAGTGACCAAACTAGCTACCTGCATAAGGCTAAAAAAATTTAAACAAAAAGGAAGAGTGTCTGAACTTATCAAAACCCCATCCATGTATTCCTGTAAGCAAAAAATTCCATCCACAAGACCCAAATTGCGCTTAGAAAGAGTGTATGTTTCCACATTGTGAGACCTGGAAATGTGATTGAATGAAATATTGGAGAAATAAGATACAAGCAAGGATATCCTCTTCATCTATCCTTCCAACACCATCAAATGTAAATAAGATCTACCACGAGCCCAATCAATCACACAAGGAGAGTCTATGAATACATGAAAGGACTATAGACCCTTACGCATAGAAAACCATAACAAACCTCAGAGAGCAATGAGCTTTGCTCTAGTATTTGTTCCCAAGCCAACTTTCAGAGTAATATGGAAAGCATGACCGGGATCGATCTTCAGAATCATCCTTACTCCACAAAGACCAGATTGCGTCGCCCCATCAAAATACCCCAACGGGAAGGGGAAATCCCTTTCAGAAAATGGTCTCATTATGCTAATCTTCAGATTTCATGAGACTATGCCAACCGAATAATAACCAATAATCCTAGAAGAGAGCACAAAAACAAGAGTTTTTTGGTTTTGAAAAATAAGCCTATTGAGGGCTTTCCACGCTTCCCACACCACATAAAAAATAAGAGCAAGATCCGCAGGATGACTATCAAACCAAAGTTTTAAGTTACTCTCAAAGGATGATCGATTCCATGAAAAATGAAGATTAAAAGCATGTGCCATCTCCCTCCAAAAGGCTTGAAAAAAACAACAATTACCAAACAAGTGATTTACATCCTCCAAGTCAGCTAGACATAACATACAACATCTGGGACCAGAGAAACCACGCTTTAAGAGATTCTTCCATGTAAGAATCCTATTGTGAAGCACCAACTAGATAAAACAATTGATTTTCAGAGGACAATTAACCATCCAAATCTTCTTCGACCACCACCTCTGATCATTTTCATAATCAACTTCCATCAGACAAGAATAGGCAAGACGAGCATTAACCATTCCAATAGAAGGATTATATGACCATATTAATTTATCCTCCTCTTGAGTCATTACGATACCATCTTGATGTAAGCTTGCAACATACAGCTCCCACTCAGAAGAAAGAACTGGCTCTAACCATAAATCCATTGACGAAATCCAATGCATGTTTCCACCATCCTTTGAGAAGGCTGCCTGCTTCAAAACATATATATTTCGCACAATGCAAAGCCAAGATACGATTCAAAGAGAGTTTATAGTCCTGACCAAGACCAACAATAGGGTCTATGCCCACAAATATTTGAGTCCCACGACCAATTGCCCAGCTAATGGCATGATTTATAATCGGGTAAGATTTGATTAAGCTCCTCCAAAGAAATGAACCACAGGGGACATTTTTACCATTACGGATCCAATAAGCCGGAGTCATTATGTTGAGATACTTCGCTTTCACCACTTTCCCTCATAGACCAGTAAAAAATACTACGCCATGATGACTTGGCACATAAAGATAAATTGAAACAGTGGATATCTTTAATACCCCACCCATCCAAATGTTTTGGCCGAGATAGATCTTCCCAGGAGGCTAAGTGATATTTGAAGACCCCCGCACTTCCAACCCAACGAAATTGGAAAAACAACTTCTTAAAGCCGTGATTACTGATTGAGGAATCATAAAAAGGGAAAATCAATAGACTGATATGCTCTCTAACACAAAGCAGAGCAAAGTAAGATGACCTCCCAGAGACAAACACTTGTAATCCCACGAATCAATTCTCCTCTGAATTTTCTTTATAATCCATTGTCAATCAGATAAAATATATCCATTGGGCTTCAAAAGAAAACCCAAATATTTGAAACCACGTCCCATGTCCTTCATCTGATAAAAAAATATTGAGCCAATATGTTCCTTTAAGCCCGAATCTTAACACTGATATAAAAAACAATATTTTTGTGCACTGATGTCCATACCCGCAGCATCGCAAAAAATGGAAACAACTTGTTTAAAATGGCTCCATTCTAAAGTAGATCCATTCCCAAATAAGAGTACATCATCAACAAATAATAGATGGGAGATAAAGAGGGAATTGGCAACTTTTATATCTTTAATAAGACCAAGGTTACTCGCTTCTTGAATCAACAAACTAAGAGCTTCAATTGCCAGTATAAATAGGTATGGTGACAAAGGACAGCCATACCTGAGTCCCCATGTCACCCCTAAAGTAAGAAGAAGGAAAACCATTGATTAAAACCACATATCTAATTGAATAGACGCATGCCATAATCTAGTCAATAATCCCCACTGACAAACCCATTTGTAGCAAGATAAATCGAAGATAATTCCAATCTATCCTATTATAAGCCTTAACAAGATCCATCTTAAAGATGAATGCATCCAATTTCTTGGTCTTTACAAAGTGTAAACCTTCTTGAGTTATTCCAACCGCATCCAAAATATGATGGTTATGAAGGAAACCAAACTTTTCAGCAGCGATATGTCTTTCAAGAGAAGGCTTGAGTCACTCATAAATGACATTTGATATGATTTTATACATAAGGTTACACAAAGGGATTGGTCTATAATCATTAAAGCCTAGAGGCCTATCTTTCTTAGGGACGAGGGTGATATAAGTGGAATTTAAAATGTCGGGACCTACCCCTTTTGTATGGACTCATCAATAGCCATAGTAAGCTCTCTGCCAAAAATATTGAAGAAATGTAAAAAAAACTCTACAGTCCACCCATCTGGCCTTGGACTTTTGTCTTTGGCGAAAAGCTTAAGAACCTTTAACACCTCTACTTCAAAAATTGGCCTTCCAATAGCCTGACAGTCATCTTCATAGAAAAAACGAGGAAATAGATTGATAGTATTTAGTTGACTTTCCAGATTATAAACATTTTTGTTCATAAAATTATCCTTAAAATGCCTTACAACTGCTTCTTTTAGTGAAACATTGCCACAAATGACTTGTCCATGTTCATCCTCGATATCCCAAATTGAATTTATCAAATGCCTCTGGTTAGTGAACCAATGGAAAAACTTGGTATTATTATCCCCCGCTTTTATCCACACTACCCTACTCTTTTGTCTCCAAGTTTCCTCAATATGCCACATGAGCTTCCTTTTATTCTCCTCTAAAGATGCAATTTTATCCTTTCTTTCCTGATTGAAAAAGTTTGCATCCACACAATTAACAAGCGACTCGATTTCCTTATCAATCTCAAACAGATGTTTTGTATTCTCAATTTTCTTCTCCTTTTCCCATTCAAAGACCTCATTTCTAAGCAACAATAATTTCTTTACCATACCCTGTAAGGGAGGGCCCTGAATCTTCAAGGAGCAGGTGTCCCACCAGGAGTGGACCAAATCAAAAAAGGATGGGTCTTCCAACCAAGTAGGATTAAATTTAAAAGGATACTGATAAACCTACTATCAAAGTCCAACTGCAAGATCATTGCCTTATGATTAGAGATACCAACAACATATGCCCAACTACAATATCTACCCACCAAATCACTTAACACCTCTGCCATGAAAAATATGTCAAGCCTTTTGGCAATCCCCGCATGCCCACATCTTCCATTTGAACATGTAGGGACTAAAACACTTAGAGCTATATCCATCAATATGGATTCATCAAATAAGGACATAAAATAATCCGACAACGGATCCATTAATCTTCCAACCCCCCAAGTCTCCTCAGGGAATAGCGTGAAGTTGAAATTTCCAGCTAAAATGAGTGATGAGTCTTGTAAAATACCACAGTATTTAATCCTATCCTAGAAATCCTTTTGGTTATGATAAGGAGCATAGATATTCAAAATTCCAATGACTTGAGAGAACCCTTTAAGCTTCCCTTCCACCATGATACCTGCAATAGTTTGAAAAGATTTTAAATCAACAACAATGGGGTTCCAAGTGATCAGAGAACTCCCTGAGAGACCAACAGAGTCAAGGGAACACACCCTCTAGTAAGGCTTAATTTTGAGAAAATATTTTACTGCATATTGAGCATTCATCATCGTCTCTTGTAGCAGAACCACAGCCAGCCTAACCAAATCCAAAAAATGTTTTAGAGCATCTCACTTTGGGACACTGCAGAGCCCTCGTATATTTAAAGTGGCAATGTTCATTGAGGAACTCCAACGGGGTCACAGATTCTCTAAGATCCCTAGATGAAGAAGATAGAGAAGATTCCACCCTAGATAGACCTTTTTCAAATAAGGAGGAAACTTTAGGATTTGTACAGATATAATCCTTCTTAGGAAAAATGCTCGAAGGAAAATCACTGCCTTTGTCTCTTTTAGGTTTTCTAGCCTTCCGAATAGTCACATTCCCATTCACGATGGAAGAAATGGGGATTATATTTGAATACTCCGTGGCCATAGAAGAATACGTAGACATAGGAGTTTGAATATTATGGGGAATCCCATTTGAAAAGGGATCAATCTCTGAAAGAGGGGAAGGAGAAAGTTCAATCCTAAGGGGATTCTTTTTGAGACCAGATTGAGAGTTCTCAGGCAGAGAGAAGGGATACAAAGTAGGATCACCCTTAGACACCACCTTAGAAAAAGAGGATATAATCCTAGGCTTATTGACCTCTGAAATCCCCTCCACCAAGTCTTTCTGACCGGACACCTTCAAGGGTTGTAAAGAAGACCCCTCCTGAGTCACATCCCCTTCCACCCCAGGACTTAAATCAGACGGTGTAACGCCCAAGGTAGTGGAGCCTGGTGTCGAAGCGAAAGGGACAACCAACAAAGAACCGTCCTTAAGGGAAACATTATTTAAATTCATGTTTATAACGGACAAAGACTTTAAAATTTCATCAACATGCATAAATTTCAAGAGAATTGGCACAATTTTTGCAAACATACCTACAAATTCCATCACCAAATTTCAATCCAAAGGTAGGGGAAAATGATAGTCTCCATCCTACCCCTCCTGAGAAAACAAATTTTTTGGACTCCTGGATTTTGAGTTGCTTGGAACCCTAGAAGAACAATGAGCCTTGGAGTGACCTATCTCCCTACACAGATGGCATCGAAAGGGGACTTGCTAGTAGTCCAACCTTTGAATAAAGGAGTCACCCTCCCACACTACCTCCATTTATCCCGGTAACCCTTCAACTAAGTCCAGGTCCACCAACATTCTAGGCGAGTTTCTTTCATAACCGAACAAAGTTTCTTCCTCGATTAAAATGAAATGGCCTATAGAGTTTTCCACATAAAGAAAACCCTTAAATTTCCAACAGTGCAGGGGAAAACCATGATGAATAACCCATAAATGACGGCGTACAAGCTTCTATTTTCGAGGATCAAACGTTGCATGCCAACGAGACAGGATGAGTGAACCATGCCCGAAAACCCAATATCTTCCTTCAATAACCCTTCTATCCTCCTTTGAAAGAAACATGAAGACCATCCAACCATTTACGAGCATCATAACCCTCGGCATACTATCAATAAACTGCTTCCATCTCTGTCGGATCCAATTTAAAACATCTGCATGTGAAATTTTTATATATTTAAACTTCCCTATCAACACCCTTTGGCTCAGAGCGGAAACCATATCAAAAGTAACTTCTTTTCCCAAGACGCATAAGGGTCTACCCTTCTTTTCCTTTTCAAAGGTTAAATGAGCACTAGAGGGAGGTACCTTCCTTCCTCTCAAGGACTTATTTTCACAATTTTTCAGAACCTATTCTGTCACATTAGCATTCGACCTGCCTCCATCCTTAGAAAAGGACCCATGGACATCTACACTAGGCCCCCGTGCTTCCGAAGAAACAGGCCAATATTCATATATCACCAAGGAAAGCAGATTTATTTTGACATTTCCATAAAAATGCCCTCCACATGAGGGAGCAGTACCCGAAGTCCTCCCATTTCTGACATAGGGCGATTTGGAAATAAGAAGCTTGTCAGCGACAATTTCGAGCTCCATCTCAAATGTCGAAAAAAGTCACCATCCACATGACAAAAAGAGACCCCCACCCATAAAAGCGATAATCAAAGGAAAACCCTGAGATAAGACCCCAACACCAAAGAACATAAAGAGTCAGTCAACGGATTTTAAAATTTAAATTCCCACTTATTTTTACCTAGTTGGTACTGGGTTTGCCACAAAGTGGCAAACTTGACTCCAAGTCCATTGCCTAACCAGCTATGAGCAGAGATAATTAGGGTTTCCCAGAACTCTCGGGAAAGTAAGACGCCATAGCTAGGGTTTCCCATAACTCTCTAGGCACTGGCAGTGACACATTCATCAAACTACCCATTTGTATTTTGCTTTAGACTTTATTTTACATCATGCTGCTTTTCTTACCTTTATTTGTGCCTTTAACCTTGCCTTCCTCCTTTGGATATTGATTATCACACAATTGGACACGTAACAACTTGCATTTACTTCTCTTTAGTGGCAATGTTACTAATTTAAAAGGTGGTAGTGTTGTTTTTTGGGTTTTTAAGTATGGAGTTATGAATTCCATGTTGCA
>NWUY0300109860.1:16399-28569 GCA_004151065.3 Larix sibirica
TAATAAAAATACATATCAAAAATTTATCCAATAATTTTTTTAAAATAAAATAAAAACTAAAATTTTATCTAATATCCCACGAAAAGATTTCTATGCCAAAAACTACGTCTGCATCAAATAGCCAACCAATATGAAAAAGGTTCGATAGAGTGTCAAAGTCAATGGTTGGTGTTTGGACAAACCTAAATTGTCAACAACCTACATTATTAATATGTAAAGTACATGTAAAAGGCTCTTAGTATTTTTTCATCCAAATATGGAATCATTCCAAACATAAACACATTGTATTCATAGCTATTTTCTATAGTGGTTGGATGGCCCACTAAGTGGGAAATATGCCTCGAAGCAAATGTTTTTAAATTACATAGTGTTCAATAACCGGCCTTGCAACATTGGGGACTACAAACCCAAATGCAGCGGGAGTGGATATGAAAGAACAGATCAAGCTTTGGGTTCGTTCTGTAACTTGCTTCGAATAGCACGTCATTATTTTTATGTAAATCTTTCCAAGTGTAAATTTACAGTACAAAAATTTGATGGAAGGTTTGCATTTTCAAGGATTTGGTTTTTAAAGCTAGGATAAATTAGACAATATATATTCACTAGCACAGTGACTTAACTGCTTCGAACAAGTTCTCCGTTATCTGTTCTCTATGTTTAGTTGTAATTACCTGTGTACTTTCTTTTAGTTAAACAAGTTACCTACAATATCCATGCAGTTATTTGTAATATTCTTTTTCTTATATAATTATTTATTTACTCCACAAAATCAATCTGAATATATATATAATTACTAATCTACCCCAAATTCTAAAATATAAACACCTATCAATATAATCATTCATAATTATTATAATTTTTTATTTTTTAATGAGACATGTTGACTTACTTAACTTACTGTTATAGACCACTCCCAACTTTATAAATCCTTCAACTGTATAAAACACCTTTCTACTTAAGAATGTGATTGTATCTGGATTAAATTATTATCATCTACTCGTAAGTGAAATTAAACTTTGAAGAGAAAAAATAGTGCTCAACATATGTTTCTTTGGTGATCTCCATTAGCATATGATCAGATTTCGTTAATAGCATAATAGGACAGTCTTTTGTTATTGTTATGTGTTATGGGACAATTTTTCATGGATCTTAATAATGACAGACACTTGTCAATTTTATACTATACTTTACCGATTTGGCTGGCTAGTGCATTTAAACATCTTTCTTCGTATTGTAGATATAAAGAACGAGTGATATTTCACGTGTGTGTTGTGTGCAGATGTTAAAAGAAAAATCGAACTTCTCTTTTCTGCACAGCCCCGCTGCTCTAAATTACTGAAGGCATCATTAATAGCATCACTGGCTATCATAAACTAAATAAACAACCCTTGAAAAAATGTTGGCACCTACTATCTTAATAAAGTCAAAGCGCCCACATGTTCAACTGGCGATGTAATTATTTTAGGGTTTGGTGGCCGAAGTGGACGGCAATGAAGACGATACAGAGTGGTGACCCTTTGGGCGGGAACTGAAGAGCTAGTAAGGGAAAATTTAGGACGATATGTATGCAGGAATGGGGGGTTCGGGTATGCTGTTGGGGCAGGTAAAGAACTGATACGATGGGATAATACCATAAAAATGTGGCTGTGCCAATATATCTGGAAACTCTGTAAAGTATTCACTCATGGAACTGTGATGATGATACTGCCAGCCTGGATTTGATCGGAATTACGGGGATTTATATACTATTGGACTATAAATTGTTTGTATAAGCTACATGTCAGAAAGGGGAAAGGGACCTGGGACCTGTGGGGGGTGTAAGGAAAATCACGTGCAAGTGGGATATTACAAAATGGTGGACAAACAATTGGATTCTGTAGGGGAGGATTCCAATGGTGACAGGAAAGGCCTGTCGGATGACGGGTGGGCACGGGAGATTCTACAAACGACTGATGAATAATATAGGGTATTATGGAAGGATAAAGTTGCAAAAGTTTCTAAAACCTAGGAAGCGGTGGGGGCACTATCAAAGACAAATGGCCCAAGTGGGGAGGACCCAGGATCCAAGGCCATGAACAGAGTATCCATGGAAATCCCTAGGACACGTAGCAATATGGGGATACTGTGCATAGTAGGACCCAGGATCCAAGGCCATGAACGGAGTATCCAGGGAAATCCCTAGGACACGTAGCAATATAACAAATAATGGATGTCCATCAAACCGCTATCATCAGTCGATGCATTTTAGAAGAAAGGGTCCATAAGTAGAAAGTGGCACTTGAGAAAGGAAGTGCACTGTATGATTATTGGAAAAAACATTGGTCTGGAGGGGATTGCAGCCTTAATCTTGAAAGGTCTTGTAGGCAAGTTTAGCTATAGGGTAATGAACCCCTATGACATTAATCATTGGGTTGCTATTATTTGGTCTCTCGTAATGGGGTGTCTTAGAGGTATTAATCTTGAAAAATGGCTGGTATGGATTCTATTTCAGATCGGAAGAGCTTGCATCCCTCATTCTAGAGAAAACTTGGATTAGAGGACATGGTAGCCTCATCATGAAATGGTGGTATACTAGGTTCGACCCGGATCTAGAGCGCATTAGGTTTAGGCATCTATGGGTATATCTTTTGGGCTTCCCTTTAGCACTCTAGAATATGGAGGTGTTTACGGTTGTAGTGAACCACATAGGTAGATTTCTACATATTAGAGAGGAAGCTCTAAAAGGCATGGATAGACGAGTTGGTCGTGTGGTGGTAGAGATTGATATGTCTAAAGGGTTATTGGAAAAACTTGACATTGAATGGCGTGGTAGGAAATCTACACAAACTCTTGACTACTGGGGTTTGCCATTCCGATGTTCGAAATGTAAAGTTGTTGGACATTTATGTCGGGAATGTAACGTGTCTGGCTCGGAGTAAGATAAGGTAGGGTCATTGGAGGAGGTTTATGCATGGACTTCGGACGGTGGTTCTAGATCGGAGGGGTCTTCGGAGATACAGGAAATGCATGATCCACCTTTGTCTTCCTCATGGAACGAATGGGTTCCAGATCCATCCTGTTTATTAGGTAAGCTAAATATCGTGGCACCTGTCTTTGTTGATTCATTATATGTTGATGAAAGGGAATTTATACAAGTCTTAGAGGGTAAGGGACCTATGATAGGGGACGATGTCATAGGAGGGGACCCGTATTTTTATCAAGGGGTTAAGGGGGATGAATCAAAGTAGAACCCTTCAAAGAGTGAAAAGATCCATGCTACAACATCGGATTTTGTTTCTCAAACCCTTCCACTGCATCTGACTATCAATCATGTGGCTATGACTCCCTTAGCCACACTAACGTCCTTTCCTGTTAATCCTGAATCTTTGGAACAAAAACCATCTTGCCCTCCAATGTCTCCTGGGGATGATCATGGCGACCCTATATGATCCACTGAACATAATGGAGATCCGCATAAGGTTTCGAAAGATCATGGGGAAGGTACACAATTATTAATTTCTCCATCCAACATGCCCTCTAAGCTTCAATTGACCAAAACCTCATATTGTGATATTGCAAAAAACCCTACTCTTATTACCTACATTGGTAATGTTCCAATAGATAATCAGAATGAAATATCCACTGATGATTAAGAATATGTGACTCAGGATATGAGACATGCAGAAGGGATATGCCAGGGGGTCTGGTACATTATTTTTCTCCTATCAAAACAAGGAGTGCGAGGAAGGGAAAACAACTGGCCACTGAGAAAGCTAACACATTTCCTTCTAATGCTGATGAACCTATGTCACTTTCTATTGAATCCAAAAGGGCGCTTAGAGGCATGAACTTCCTGGAAAGGGTGAAGAAATGATTATAATGTCTCTCAACATCAGAGGGACTGGGGGCCCTTAGAAAATATTAACCCTCAAGAGATTATTGGAGAAAGAGAAACCCGATTTGATATTTTTTCAAGAGACCATGGTTACAGCTGAAAATGCTAGGAAAATTTTCTACAGAATTAAGTGGGACTGGGCTGTAGTATCTATGGATTTAGTGGGCCAATCTGGAGGACTCTTGTCAGCCTGGAATCCTAGATCATGTAATCTTTCGGGTTTAGTTTATGCTCTTGGTATCAAATTAACAAGTAATGTATCTGGTTTTGTAGGGATAATAAATTTTATTAACTGTTATGCACCATATCATGATCATCAGGCATATTGGGAAAACGCTGAAGCCTAGGAAATATTCAAAGAGAATAACCTACTGCTTGTGGGGGATTTAAAAGTATCCTTATCGGCAGTTGAAGTTTGGGGAACATCCTCTAGAACGGATCCTTTAAGTAATTTCTTCTTGGAGTTATTCACATCTACAAGTCTAGTCGATATAGAACCTCTACCACTTGGCCCTACTTGGAGTAATGGAGAACAGGGCCCTGATAGGATTTCAAAGAGATTGGATTGGTATTTGATGGGGGATTTACTAGTGGATGTTGCACATAGATACCAATCTTGGATTGATAATTCTCCCATATCAGATCAAAGATTGATATTTCTAGAATTAGATTTTGAGGAAAAAAGAACCTATCTCCCTTTTAAGTTTAATCATATGTGGAACAAGGATTCAACATTCAATACATTGGTTCATTAGGTTTGGTTGGAATTTCAAAATATAAATTTTGATCCTCCATCCTTTTATCTCGTAAAAGAATTCAAGCATCTGAAATCGAGGGTCATAAAATGGGAAAAAAATGAAAAAAGAACAAAAATCTGAACTCATAGAGATTGAGATTTATATTGACAATATCCATAAACTACATATTGGCGGGTATTTAACTGGTAATCTTAATATTACCTTATTGGAGTTGGAGCAGAGGAGACAAAGCATAATGCAAAAAGATGAAGAGTCTTGGTGTTTAAAGAGTCTTGCTTTGTGGATCAAGCTGGGTGATGGTAATAATGAATATTTTCATAAATTTTTGGATGGAAGGAGGATTCAAAACTATATATGGTCTATAAAGACGGAGGAAGGTTATTGGATCAACAAACAAGAAGATTTACAGGCAGAAGCTATCAAACACTTTCTGAAATACTACCTGGATCCAGAGGTTCAAGTTGTGGGGGAATAAATTAAGGTGATCAGAGAACTACCAAACTTCTTCTCGAATCAGGAGGGTGGGGAGGTATACAATATAGTAACATTAAAGGAAATCCATAAAGTCTTGATGGGATTTGCAAAAGAAAAAATCTCTGGTCCAGATGGATGGACCGTGGAGCTTTATTTGGAATTTTTTGACATTATGGGGGATGATCTACTAGCTATGGTGGAATATAATAGACTTATGGGAAGGATCTTGGAGGCAATAAACTCTACATTTATAGCCTTGATACCCAAATCTTCCAACCCCGTCATTTAATGAGTACAAGCCCATTTCCTTATGTAATATGGCATACAAAATTATTGCTAAGATTATTGCAAACCGTATCAAGCCGGTTTTATCAAATTTCCTATCTAAAGAATAATTTTCCTCTCTAAATAAAAGATAGATCCTCGATGCCGTTGGGGTGGCACAAGAAACATTTCATAGTATTAAAGCTCAGAATCTTAAGGCACTTATTCTCCAACTGGATCTATCTAAGGCATATGACAAAGTAAACTGGGGTTTTCTTCAGTTGGCATTGATGCAAATAGGTATTCCATGGAAGGCAATGAAGTGGATTATGGCTTGTGTAACATCGGTTAAGTACTCAATCCCGATAAATGGGATCCCTACTGAGTTTTTTTCATGCTCTCGTGGCCTTAGGAAAGGATGTCCTTTATCACCTCTCCTATTTTTTATTTCCATCGAAGGATTGAGCATGATGTTAATCAAAGTTAAGGTAAATGAACGCATCTCTGGCATCAAGGTTACACAAAATATAGTTGTCATGCATCATCTCTTTGTTGACGATGTGATACTTTTTTGGGGAGCAAAAAAATCTAAATGGGAATGTATCAAGAAAATTTTGGATCTTTTTTGCACGGCCACCAGTATGGATATAGATGGTAGGAAATCCATCTTCCTGGAACATAGGATTGATCTGGGATTGAAGCTGCACATACAAGATCTTATGCAATATGATTTGAAGGATTTAGTAAGTGGAACCTGCTACCTGGGCTACTTCATCAAGCCAAATGCATATGCAATCAAGGATTGGTTCTGGAATTTTAAATGATTTGATAGTATAATTCATCAATGGTGCTGGCGCTGGTTGTCCACAGGAGGCAGAGGCACCCTAGCCAAATCACTTCTATAGGACCTGGGTGTATATTGGATGTCCTTAGGAATGTACCAAAGACAATTTTGATAGGTATCAGGAGGAGAATCCATAACTTCATATGGTCTAAAAAGTTATCCATAAAATTCATTTAGTGGAGTGGCGTAAGATAGCAAGTCCTTTCATTAATGGAGGATGGTCTGTAAAGAATATTTTTTCTTTCCCTACGACTCTTCTGGAAAAAAGCCTCTGGAGGGAACTTATGGTGAATGGATTATGGGGCGATATCATTAAGAACAAGTATCTACGGGGTCTTTTTGTTACACAGTTGCTTCGCTCCTTCGAAATACGTGCAAAGAATATATCAAATATCTAGGCAGGCTTGATATCAACCTTCTGAATGATGGCTAATTAGATTGTGTGGTGCTAGGGTAACGATCAGTCTATCTTGATGGGGGAGATCCCATTGTTGGTGGCCTGAGGTGCTATAGGCTATCAAACGAATTATTATACATGTTGCATTCACTGGGTATCTTCTCCCTCCATCACAGCATTTCGGCAGTCCCCACTGCATATTCTTGTCAAAACCAGTTGAGTGATGAACAAATCCGTCTCCGGAGTGATAAGGAAGGGGAATGGAATGCATATATACTTGGACTATATCGTGGAAATGTCAGAATATCTGAGATTGATGATAGCCTTGTGTGGTCATGGAATTCACACTCAGGCGTCATTGACCGCAAATCTGGCTTATGAGGTGTTATTCCAAGCATTTCCAAAAAACTTGGCATGGTGGCACAGAGTATGTTGAAAGTGGAGACTTCCTCTCAAGTTAAAATTTTTCATTTGGCTAGCTTTGGAAGAAAAATTGATTACATGTCATAACCTGCAAAAATGTGGATATATTGGACCAAACATATGCTTATTATGCAAAGATGCAGAAGAATCGGTTACCCATCTTTTTATGGAATGTCAATATATATCATAGGTTTGGCGGTATGTTGGAATTTCATTTCCAAATATCAGGGTTTGGAATGGAAACTCCCTTTAGGATTTCCTTCGTAATTGGTTTAGTTTAAATGGGAGGCTGGGGGACCTAGCAGATTTTATTCTTTGGGAAACATGGAAGGCCCATAACCTTCTTATTTTTGAAAAAAATCTTATCTATCCTTTCAGGTGTGTTGGGAAATCTTTGGCTGGGTATAAGGAATCCACAGTTATATATATTACTCCTTCGCAGAAAATTCCAAAAGCACAATAAAATTTCTCATTTCCGGGAGTATCTGCAAGTTTTGATGGAGCTTCACAGGCCTCGGGTAACCTCTGTGGATTTGATGCAGTCCTCTTTTTGTACCCAAGTAGAATCTATTATCTACGGATGAATTGTGAAATTGGATCCAACACCAAGGGGGAAGTGGTTGCTATTTGGATGGTGTTTTTCTTTTCCAAAGAACTACAGATTAAAATTTTACATGTCACAGGGGACTCAATGATTATCATTAACTAGTTAAGTTATAAGGGAGACATTCATGCAATTGCACTCTCCTCCAGGATGTCCCAGATACGATGGCTTCTTCTAGATATGCATGGGATCGGCTTTCACCACATCTATCATGTTGATAATACACAAGAGGATTTATTGTCTAGGCATGGTCTAATGGATCGAGAGGGAAGTATCTTCTTTGAACTATGGGAAGATCATTCACTGAGGGACTCCGGATCTCTTCCAATCTTTCTGGTCTAGATGTATGTCTAAATAATTCCTCTTTTTTTGTTGATCCTTTTTGTATTCTCTTCGCATTAGTGGAGGATTGCTTTCCTTATTGGAAAAATCCCTTTTTTTATTCTCCTCGCATTGATCTTTTTTTCTTTTGTTACTTTCCTGATTGGAAAACTCCTTATGTGATATCGGTTTGACAATTGGTTTCCAAATTAACTTGGGTAGTAATAGACCTATGCATGGGCGTATCTTTGTAATATAGAGGGCATGATATTGCTGGTCATCTCTATGGATTATCTTCAGAAATGCTGAGGAAGATTTTTTTTTTGCTAATTTTATATACATTAATAATACAGAGTTTTTTCAGAGTGAAAAAGACTAAACAACCATTATTTAAGTTAGTGACAAATATGAAGGCTTGTTTATAAACCTCATAACGTGAAAACTATTTGTCACTCCTCCGCAAAATCAAACACTGCATCATTAAAATTAAGGGAGTGGTATACAATACACGTTCATATCTACTTTTAGCTGCATATTGTGTGATACAATTAACTAATAACTAGGCTATCATATGCTTATTGTTGGTGCCAAAAGCTACATGCTTTCCTGGTATGAATAGGTGCTCATTTTCATGAAAATGAGCACCTCACTTTTTTTCATGAAAATGAGGACATATTTATCCTTGCTTTAGAATATCATTACATTATGTAGTTTAGAAATTGCTAATGACTAACTTATCAAGGATAATGCTTAGTCAATGATATCAAATTAACTTATAGATATTTCTCATTGGAAATCATTCAATCTTTTCCTATCATGATTGTTCATCTTAGGCATGTTTTGTTTTGTTTTTTTTGTTTAACATTGTTTTTTTAAGGAGTAGGGGACAACATATATTTATCACTACTCTTCATCTTAAGCATGTTTAACAAATCATAGTTGATAACATACAATAATAGCCATTTATATTAACTATTTTTCAAGTTCCAAGACATACACATTTTTCAATTCCAAGCAGGAACCAGACAACCTGCATTCATAGTCATTTCCAATAACTATTTTCAAAGTTGCTAACACTAGAACCATTTTTCGATTGTAGGTAGGAACGGATCCTTCATATTTCTTGGTTTATACTAATTTCAAAGATCCAAGTCTCATGCATGCTCAACATACTCCCACTAGCATGACACTCTCCATTTTGTTAATGGGTAGCCGATGTGGGTCAAGGACAGGCCCACCTCTCCATTATTGCACTCCACTAGTTAGCTAGGTATCTATTAAATTTAAATAATAAATCTTCATTAATGAGCTCCGTTTGACAACTTCCACGTGGACCTATTGTAATATTATATCAAGGCTTTGAGATTCATAGTGCAAATCGCTCATATTTTTCCTTCCATCTTGTGTGTTCTATTGTGAGATTGTCTAGTTTTGAGTTTATTTAGTAATTTGGTTTGAGAGGTGTGGCTCAAAGAACTTCTTTGAGCCTCACCTCCCCCTTATTAAAGATCAAGAGAGCATGTTCTACTCTTGAGACATGATCTTTAATTTTTTTATTTTTTCTCTTTTCCATTCTTCCATCTCGTTTAAATTCTCTATAGCTTGTTTAGGTCTATCACCTATTCTAACAAGCGACCATCTCCCTTCAGTCCCTATCCCATCCACATCCTTTTCTATGCCCTAGATCCATCATGTCCTAATATTTGCAGCCGCTATATCTTATCGTTCTCCCAACGATCATACCTATTGGCTCAAACTCCCCATTTGTTCACCAAACACCAAATCTGCCACTCTTACTCAACCCATAATTAGCCCGACCGATTTCTTTTTCCTTTTCTTCCTCCACACCCTCATCCCTCGTGTTATATCCCTCTCTCATTTTATTTTTGGTTGCTTTCTTGCTTTACACTAACCCTAGCTATGGCTCTCACCTACTGCTCCACCATAATGACCAGCTTGTAGATTGGTGGAAAACCATGAGATCTGGTTTCCCAAGAGCTCCATCATATCCCACCCTTGCTTAGATTTCCCTTTTTATTTTTATGTTTAGCTCTTCCATATTCAAACTTCCACCCACCCATTGAATTAGTTTCCCTTATCTCAACACAGCTACTACTTCCACCCCTCTCAAATCTTGTTCTTCTAATTAGCTCCACAGCCCCGTGCTTCCTTTCGTCGACATTATCTCTCCTTCCACCTTTTCTTGTTGACGCCACTACTTTAGATATGCATATCTGTTATTAACCACTCTCCCATGCATTTCTTTAGCTGGGATTTACTACTACAACCACCAATCAACCTCATGCACTTTCCCTTCACGAATTTTTGCTCCTCTTCTATGCCCTCCATTCACATGTACCACTCCTGACCCTGTTGGATAATGTGACAACCAATTCCCATGAGCTTGTATTATGGAATCTTCTAGATCCTATTATTTTTCCTTCAGTTGAGACCAATCAGCTCAAGTTAGAATTTGTAATTAGTTGGTTAGTTTCATGTAACTGTGTAAGAAGTGCTATAAATCCATGTAATCCCATAGAGGCAAATATCATTTTGAGAGTGAATGTGAGGAATGGTTGTAAGCCTATTTTTTGCTATTGTAATCTCCATCTTTGAGTAATAAGAATATCGATAGTATTTGCTCTGTGGATGTTTCCCTTTTGAGGGTTTTACCATGTAAAATATCTAATTGTCATTGTTTCGATTCTATCTTAATTGATCTTTGTTTTATTTAGCTTTTGTTGCCAACAAGTGGTATCCGAGCCAAGTTACTGGATATTGAGGCCATCAGAACCGAGTTACTATAGATCGAGGCCACGAGGAGAACTGAAGTTCCAAGGTTGAAGAATCCATAGGTTTCCATTTAAGCTACGTACGGATCCAGAGTGACAATTATCCATTGTTGCATCCCTGACCTCCTGAAAGGTGCAATAAAATACGACTAACTTTCAAAATTGTTTTGGTGCAAAGTGTCGCAACCTTAATACATACAAAAGTGAGACATGTCGCAACCTCCATATATTGAAAGGTGCGACATTTTGAGGTATGAAGTTTTGGTTTAAACATTTGGTTTATAACCTTGGGTGGATCGTGAACTTTTTGGCATATATATTTTATATATAAACCACCTTGGGTGGATCGTGAACTTTTTGGCATATATATTTTATATATTATAACTTTGGGATTAATATTAGTTAATGGGAGGTATAAGGAGGGCTTGCGTGGAATTCTACATTGTTTTTTAAAAAAGGTTTAAACAATATGGTGGATTTAAAGTACGAGTTATAAGGGGAAAATTTTTATAAAGGTTTTTTAAATATTTATATATATTTTTTCAAAATGTTTTGAATTCATATTTTATTTCCATTTGGAGTTAAACCTTGGAATAATTGATCCATTTTTTAAATCTTTGGTTTTATAAGCTTGATCTGGTTTTTTGAGATAATGGAAAAGGTGTAGAGTGCCAAATTTGAGGTGGAGAAATTTAACGGGAAAATTAATTTTGAGCTATGGAATCTCAAGATGAAATATTTGCTTGTGCAACAAGGAGTGCAGAAACCACTGGTGGGAAAATCAAAGAAGCCCATAGACATGTCAAATGAATATTAGGACAATATGGACACAAGATCCCTCAGCACCATTCATCTATACCTGGAATATCATGTCTTGTTTAATATCGTTGGAGAGGAACATCAACTGGCTTGTGGAATAAGCTTGAAAGCCTGTATATGACAATGTCCTTGACTAACAAATTATTTATGAAAAGAAAGCTATATGCCCTACTAATGGATGAAGGTACAAATATCCCTGGTCATTTAAATAATTTTAATGATCTGATTTGTCAATTAACTAGTTTGGGTGAAAAATTTAGTGATGAAGACATAAAAGTTACTTTGCTTTGTACACTACCTGATTCCTGGAATAATCTTATCACCTCTATGTGGTTTAGTAATTCAGACAATTTTGAATTTGATAATGTTGTTGGAGCCTTGTTATGTGAAGAGTTGCTTAGGACAAACAATTCAGAAAATTCAACAACAGTTGCAATTGTCACTAGAGGTCGGTCTAGAGACAAGGAAAGAATTTGAGAAAGGCTTCCAGATCTGAATCGAGAGTTAAGAAGGGTAAGCTTAAGTGTTGGTATTGTAATAAATCGGGCCATCCAAAGAAGGATTGTTGGAAACACTAGTACAAAATGAGAAATTAGTGAC
>NWUY0300109866.1:0-11589 GCA_004151065.3 Larix sibirica
AGCTCTAGGTGCTGGGAGACCACCATGATGATGATTGGATGCATGTAGTGGCATGCAAAAGTCAAGGAGGGCGCATTAGGTAGGTAGGAGTCCAAATGGGGCTGTAGACAGGAAAAGAAGAGCTAGAAACAAGCTCTAGGTGTTGGGAGACCACCATGATAATGACTAGATGCATGCAAAGCATGCAGATTTGCATGCAGGCATGCAAAATATAAAAATGATGGTGTGAATATTCCAACACAGCAAGGTCCTTCAGGAATTCTCCCCAAACATCCTTAGTGAAGGAGCAATCAGAGAACATATGCCTGATTGATTCCTCTTCAGTATTGCAAAGAATGCATTTATTAGGGCCTTCAAATTCCCTTTTCTTAATATTGTCTACAGTGAGGATTTTTTCATGATCTAACAACCACAAAAAAGAATTAAGTTTAGGTGGAAAATCTGGCTTCCAAACCTTCTTCCACACTCCATATGAAGGCAGAGAAGTGAGCTCACTCAACAATTTCCCATAGCCTTCTTTCACATGATACAATCCTTTTGAACCCCACCCTCTTGTGTCGCTATCCCTTTTATTTAAGGGTGCTTTTCCGTTCAACTCAAGAAGGATCAATTTGAATTCCTCCCCCAGATGTGTTGGAACTTCAATCCTTTTCCAATATTTCTAGCTCCCATTTGCGTGCCCTACAGAGAGGGCATAAAGGTTGGATATTCCCTCCCCATATCCATTCCTTTATTCCCTTCAGATCTTCTTTCTCCTTTAGTGGTGGTTTGTTCAATACCCTATCTTCCCATTATTCGATATTTTCCATTTCTTGGAAGCCAATGCAAATGATCTTGTATTAGCTTGGATGCATCCTTGCACAGATCCCAGATCCGAGACCCTTGTCCTTGGAGGTCTATATATAAGCATCAAAGCATGGATCTTTTCATGTACTTTTTGTGAAACACTTCTTTCCACCATTCTTCCTTTCCAGTAATAATTCTCCAAAAAATATTAGCTCCCATGGCTATATTCTTCAACCTAGGCTCACTGATTGTTGCTCCTCCCTTTCTTTTTAAATTGAGGACAACTTCTCATTTCACTAAGTGAACTTTTTTTGCCCATACTTGCCCCTTTTCCAAATAAATTTCCTGATCTCTCTATTGAGGCAGTTCATTACTCCTACTGGAGCAAGAAGAGTAGAGCAGAGGAAGATATGCATAGAAGAGAGGATTGATTTCGTCAAGGTGAAATTCCTAGCTAAGTTTAGCCATTTGATTCACTGGGATTGAATCTGATGCTTGATTTTTTGGATAAAATCTTCCCAATCGCTAGAATTTCTCTTCTTAAGAGAGATCGGAATCCCCAAATATTTGAAAGAACGGTCCAACAACCCACTCCTTTAAAACCTATGATCCTTGATATTTTAGAGGTGAGGAGAGGAGAGAAATTCCATCTATAAACAAAACATTTCCCAGCATTAGTTTCCCCTCCTGAAGCCTGCAAGAAGGTGGACAGAACATGTTCGAACTTCCTTGCAATAATTTTTGAAGCACTTCCTAACATAATGGTAGCATCAATGAATTGTGCATGGTTGGAATCCTTGACCCATCTCGCAATAACAATTCCCAGAAGAGAACCATCCTCCCTTTACTTGTGAGAAATATGCTAAGAGCTTCTGCCATGATTATATAGAGAAATGGGGATAGCGGGCAGCCCTGTCAGAGACCCCTAAAAGCTTTGAAGAATCTTTTTGGTATTCCATTGATCAAGGGAGCTATCCAAGGGTTGCTTATACAAGCTCTAACCCATCTAATAAAATCCTCAAAAAACCCAAAGCACTCCAAAACTCTAAAAAGAAAACTATGTCTGACTATGTCAAAGGCATTTTCCATATCTAACTTTATGGCCATACCTCTTTCTTTCCCTTCATAACTTGAATGTATATATTCTTTCAATATAATGATGTTGTCTGTAATCTATCTACTTGCAATTAAGCTTCCATGGTTCTCTCAAATAATTTTGGGAAGCATCCTTTTGAGCCTGCTAGCAATAATCTTTGTTAGAATTTTATAAGAAGAATTGTACAAAGATATGGTTCTGAACATTTTTAAGGAAGTAGGATTTTTATCCTTAGGGATCAAAGAAATGAAGGAAGAATTTGTCACTCCCCCAATCTTGTCTCTTCCCATTGAACAATTGAGCATTCTATCTTTGATAAACATAGGTCCTCCCTTCTCTAAAATACCTTTATGTTGTTCCAATATTTTCTAAAGAAGCAGATTGAGAAGTCATCAGGCCAGGGGGATTTATCAGGATGTAAGGCCCGAATCATAGTCTTGACTTCCCCTTCAGATATTGGATTGAGAAGGGTATTTTTTCTTCCCTTGTCAAAAGAATGGGAACGTACCCACAAAGAGTTTATGAAACTTCCACGTCCTCAACCCCTTCTTCCTTATACAAACATTGAAAATGTTGATGGGCCTCTTCTTTAATTTGTTGAAGAGATGATATTTTCTCCCCCCTTTCACTTTCCATCTTGAAAATAGTATTTATTTTCATCGTTTCTTTATACTGGGTATGGAAGTATTTTGTGATTTTATCTCCAACCTTTAGCCAAAGACACCGAGAATTTAACCTCCATTATTCTTCTTCCTTTTTTTCTAGTATTAAGATCTTTTCTCCCATTTCCTGTTCTCTTTTTCTTGCTCTCCTCTATTATCTCGCCGCTTTCCATATCATTTTGTAACTTTTCCAACTCCACTTGTAGCCTACGTTTCTCTTTACCAGGATCCGATAAATTTTTGGCCCAGAGTTTGAGAGCATATTTGTTTGCTCTAAGTTTGGATTCCCATATAAAACTGAGGGTTCCAAAAGCATGAGTCTTCCACACTTGCTTTATGATCTTAGAGACTTCCTCCTCTCTGACCCAAGAGGATTTGAACTTAAAAGGAATAGGGTCGCCATTCTTCGGAGTTAAGAATTCAAGTAGAATGGGATTATGGTATGAAACAGAAGAAGGAAGGATCCTCGAAGAAGGAATAATGCCTTTTAACATGAAATGATTACTTACCAAAAAATTGTCAATCCTTGAAGCAATGTGACTAGGTCTGATGCTTCTATTGTTCCACGTAAGTACTCCTTTTTTCAGTTTGACATTTGTGAGGTTCCGAGATGTTTGCATTTCCTCAAGCATCTCCCTAAGGGGGTCTCTAATATTCGAGCCACCCCTTCTTTCAGAAGGAGATATGCTGACATTAAAATCTCCGGAAACAATACTTGTTTGATGCATATCGTTCATTCTGATTCCATTTAAGGAGCTCTAGAATTCATGTTTCTTATGATGGAGTATTGGGCTATAAACGTTGCAAATTCTATTTTTTTCATTCTCCTCTGAATCCTCTAATTCCACCATCGGCCAATTAGAGTTTTTCCATTTGGCAATGAGGGAAAACCTCCTCTTATCCCACCAAGTCATAATGCCTCATGAATTTCTAGTTGCTGATACTAATTTTTCTTCACCATTTTCCACGTTTTCTTCATTACCTCCTTGCTATCTTCCTAGCTCATCTTTGTCTCCTATACAAGAAGGATGGATATATTTTCACTTCTGATCATGCTCCTTATTACTTCTTCCTTTGATTTACCTCCCAATCCTCTACAATTCTAGGAGACAACTTTCATCATTTCCTAAGATTAAATGGGTGTTCCTTTCCTTATGGTTCTCATTTGCTCCAAGAGATTGTTTTCCTGATGAATTTTTTTTTACATGTTGATCTAGACTGGCTTGCTTCTCTTCCACCTTATCTTTCTCTTCCCGCTCCTCCCTGTGAGTTATGTTTGACTTCCTTCCCTTCGTACTAGGTTGATCGTTTTCTTCTTCTCTATACTCAGACGTTTCTTCTTGCGAAGACTTGGATTTGCATCTCATAACCGAACCCAAGGCTCCAAATCTGACTTCAATGACCAGCTGCTCTGGAAGAATCGAAACATAGTTTTCTTCTTAACCTACTTCCATTAACACAGGTTGTTCTTTTTCCACTTCCTCTGGCATTTCATCCCTTATCTCACCCTCTTCACCCAAGTCAAGCTCTTGACTAGCTAGAACCTTAATCTTATTTCCGGATGGTCCTTCTTTAGTCGGAGTGGAAGAAGGTGGATTATGCTTTGGGGGGGGGGGGCTTCCTGCCCTTTTTAGTAACAACGTTCCAATCTTCCTCATTACTATCCTCCTCCTGCGCTCTTTTTTTCACTCATTTTTTGGAAAAATTTCCATATTCATGACAATATTTGCATTTAAAGGGAATTTGTTCATAATCAAATTTTCGTAAATGATTCCAACCCTCCATTGACAACTTAAGCTCCTCCGGAAGGCCCTTTTCCAAGTCCACCACAACACAAATTCTAGCACACGAGAAGAGGGGCAGTTTTGGTTTAGCTTTGTCTATATACTTTCCCAAAGTGTTGCCAATGGCCTTCAAGTCCTCATCCCCCCAACAATGCAGAGGAAGGTGAGGGAGTTTGACCCAAACTGGAACAACTAAAGGAATTTATTTATCAGGGTTGAATGATGCATTCCATTGATTCAGGTACATTCGCCTTGGGCCCATGAAATATGGCCCATTACGAAATATCAATTCTTTATCCTCCTTGAATTCGAACAGAAAAAACGATAAATCCCTTACCACAAAAGTTTTGAAATACTTCACCTTTGATTACAGGCCTCATGTTCTTGTTCAACCACAGCGCGATAGGATTCGGAGACGGACATAGCCCATTAAAGTGCCATATCAATCCTTTTTTTAAAAGAGCAACAATCTTATTTTTTGCAACAGTGGAGGAGAGCGTGACTTTAGGGGCCGCCGCGAGCTTGAAAAACCTAGCATCCGAGTCTACATCCGGTTTAGCGCCGACAACAATAGCAATGGAGATCGCCCTTTTGAAACGAGCATCGAAGGAGCCTGCCTCCTCCGGTGAGGAGACCAGAGGAGAAGCCATAAACGTGACAAAGAGAGTTGAATCCCAAGATGAAAGCAAAAACCCTAGCTCATAGTACCGAAGAAACTTTGTCTATGTATCTTATGTAAAATCTACATGATGCACAATTAGCTATAGTTTTATACTTGAGAAAAATTTTGTTTTGAAAAGATTTTTTAATTATATATAAGTGGATTTTCTTATATGATTTATTTACACAATGAATGTTGTAATTATTTTAGAATATAATTTGCCTCACTTTCAAGTTTATAAATGAGAGTGAGATTGTTAATATATTGTTAGTTTTCATTAACAATCACTTCACAAAAAGTTTAATAAATAATTAATTTATAAAAAACAAATATATTAAAAATAGGATTTAAATTTGTGTGGACATGCCAATTTTTCATCTCAATTATTTATCATAAATCTAATTGATAATAAATTTAATTAAAGATCAAATTAATTAGTTTAAGAGATAGATTATATTATTTGAAATTTAGAAAGTCAGTTATTAAAAGTTATGGCCATATACCTTAGTTAGATAAGAGTATCAATGTAAAATTAAATTTTAATATAAAAACATATCATTATAATAATAAGAGTTGTAATTGTTCCCTCAGATCTAGGTGATGATGGGCAACTGGCATAGGGTTGAGATGACGTGAATGAGGTGACATGAAGGAGAAAGTAGGGTCCACTTGCCCATCTTTAGGATGATTAAGGCATGTGAATTTAAGGAGGGGCGCTTTAAGGCATTCCCTTGCATTCATTGTTCACGTGAGGAAGATCATACTAGAATGATGAGGATGGAGAGGGATAATCGCTTGTCCTGTGAACGAGTAATGACATTCAAACACCAGAATTCAGAAGTTGTTTGGTTCGGTAAGGATTTAGAACTTCGCATAAGGTGTTGGGTGGTGATATGGTGTATCGCCTGTAGGGAATCTGGCTCTATTTCCATGGCTCCAAGGAAATGAGCTCGCAGTCCTGGTGGTGGTAGAAGTTGCAGGAATTATTATTCAAAGGAGACCTTCATGAGAGACATTATGCTCCACATTGGCCAGGAAGTCAAAATGCTAGAGGATCAAATGTTGGGGATCACGTTTGAGGACTCTTACAGGCAAGGTGTCTTGGTAACTTTTGAGAATCGTCTCTGGGCGCTTAGAACTCTTCTGGGAAGAATGGTTCTGGAGAGAAATCTTCTGAAAGACAACATTTGGAGGCACATATAGGATATGTAGGGGGTCATCCATGACATGGACACCAAGCTAGACATGTTAGAAAATTTCACTTGCACGCCTTTTATGTTGGAAGCATGGTTAGAAGGCACCGAATCCAACCCAGTCTCGCTCCTACCCATGATAATTCTCAGGTTTAATATGGCTCCAAGTATCTCTGGATATTAGCAGGAATATGATAGTTTTACTATAGTTTTGGTTTTTCAATTATACAATCTTTCTGTATATAGTAATAGATGGGAGATAAGTTGGCTTACCGACAATATAGTAATTGGTCCGTTTTGTTTAAATGTTTGCTTAAAATAGTTGAACATAAAACATTCTTGAGGATCTCCTTATGACGGGCTTGATTTCCCTATGGTAAACCAACCATAAGATTTTTGTAAATTTTGTATTTTGGCAGTAATAAAAAGATCTATAACTTATTAAAAAAAAATTGTAATTGTTGTGAATATTACATAAATATCAATAATAAATCAACAAATAATCTAATATATTATATGCAAATTATGAACAATTTTAATATTTAAATTAAAAAAGACATTCTTACATCAACTCTAAAACTTAAACTTATTTATTTTTATAAATTAACAAGATTTAAATGTAAATAATGTTTTTATAAATATATATATTTCATATTTATTAAAAACAATTGAGTATACAGTAATACTTAAAAAAATGTGCATACAAACAAATTCACTCTTTATTGAAGCTTTAACAATCTAAAAACTAAATCTAGTTAATGACATGTTTTATATATTCATTTAAAATTTAATTTAAAACCATCATGCAAATTTATATATTCATTTAAAATGGTTTCAAATTCTAATTTGAGATCAATTTGAAGTTGCTTCAAGTATTAAATGATATTACTTTGCATTGAATTATTATGGATAATAGTTTTAGTAATAAGTTTTAATAATTAATTTTATATAAAATAATTAAAACATTTTTTTATTCAACCAAGCATTTATATCATTTTGTTTTAATTTTTTTTTTTTTTAAATTACTTTAAAATATTAAAATAATATTACATTACTTTTGAAAATCAATAAAAACTGGTTAAAAATACAAAATAATGATATTACACGTTCAAGTCTTACCAAAAATACTATTGGATTTTTTTGTCATTTTGTGTTATAAGAGTGTGAGTTCTCATTACTTTATTCAATATAGCCAAAAGTATTTGTCATTTTGTGTTGTAAGAGTGTGAGTTCTCATTAATTTACTCAATATAGACAAATAACTTGTTACACCAATAGTGGGTGTATTTCAATGGACATTGATGAGAGCATTACCAAAAATTGTTTTATTTATCCAAGAAACTATCATAACCTTTAAGGTTGTAAATATAGCATGAAGTTGATTTCCTATCATCTATCATGATGATATGAATCTATATTTGTGTGGCCACCCAACCTCAAATTTATATTAGTTTCAAACAAAAATCCAAAATATAAAGTATCTTTGATGTATTTAAACACCATATTATTGCACTCCAACGTGTCATATAGCATGCACATAAATCTTTATAGTTTACTATTTGCATATCTATTGTTGAGCATGATATTTTTCTTATACTGAATTTCCTTTGAGTTGTGAGTACAAAGTACTGCGAACTATTTTTATCATCCTCTTTTCACAATTTCAGCCCTGCCTCCCTAGGTGTTTTACTAGAATTGTAGTTCACCACTTTAAACTTTTCAACTTGGTTTGAAGCATAGTTTACTTATGAAATGAAAATACTCATTTTTTTCAACCAAACTTAACACTGAATCAATGATGTGATAAGCCTATAATTGTTATCTCAAAATCCTCAACATGAATTTTCTGTATCTATCTTAATCAAAGTGAAGCATAGTTTACCTATGGAATGAAAATACTCATTTTCTTCTACCAAACTTAACACTGAATCAATGATGTGATAAGCCTACAATTGTTATCTCAAAAGCCTCAACATGAATTTTCTGTATCTACCTTAATCAAAGTGGAATTGCTCTATGTGATCATTAAATGATCTACATAAACATTCATCATAACGAAATCAACATTTTTTTATATAGAAATTTGGGTTTGGATTATTTCTCTTAAAACCACTCAACTTTACAAAAGCTTACACTACGATGCATACCAATCTTCTTTACCTTTTTCAATGAATCCCTTGAGGTCTCCATTTAAAAATGCAATCTCTAAATCCATTTGATAGACCTGTACACTGAATTGAGATACAATTGATAACAACATTCTTATCATTATGGGTGCAAAAGTTTGTTTGTAATCAATGCATCCTCTTTATAAGCATATCCTTTGGTAGCAAATCTTGTGCTGTATTTTCCAATCAACCATCTACCTTGAAGTCATATTATAAATAGGCTTGCAATGGAGTGCCTTCTTCCCTAGTGGCAACTCCACAAGCTCCCAAGGTTGGTTTTCCATCAAACCATCATATTCAACATTCATTGCATTGAATACAATTTACTTTCTTCGTCGCGGGATTCATAGTTGCATTCATTAAGGCAAGATTTATCTAACTTTGAGACTTTGATCTCCTACCTATTTCTACATTCCTTTTACCTTGACATCTTCAATGCTTTTAATACATATTTAGCCTCTTCAATTTATTATTGTTTGGACTCCAACTCCACATTCTTTTCTATTTCCTCTTCTTTTTGTTATCTTTTGTAACCTATGGATGTTTTGGTGGACACTAGAGCTCCTTGCAAAGGAATTGTTATTGTTGTTGCTTCTTTAAGTTCTATTTTTTCTTCTTGCAATAAGACTTGATATGCTTACAATTGTATTGGCCCATATTTTTCATCAAAAACAATGTATCTACTAACAATAGTTTGTTTATTTGTAGAATAGTATAATTTATAGCCATTGGATGATGCAATATATCTGACAAAAATACATTTTTATTATTTATCTTCTACAGTAAGTCTAATTTTGTCTAAATATGCACAAATGCAATGCAACCAAAAACTTCAAGTTCTATACTTGGGGTTCATGAACAAGCCACACTTCCTCAAGGGCCATTGCTCTTATTGCCTTAGTGGGACTTTTAATAATGATAAAATGGTTAAATGCACCACTTCTACCCAAATTGTATCCCAAGTTGCACACTTTCAATGTACAATAGGGCATCTCCATTATTATTCTATTTTGTACTAAGCTATGTCATTATGTTAACATGAAATTATTGTTTGCTTTCTAATTCCAAGCTTCTTGCAAAAATAAATAAATTCAGTGTCTCATCTTTTGTTAATTTGGAGAGCCTACATCTTCCTACCACTCTCCTTTTCAACTAAAGCTTTGAAATCCTTTAAAGTTCCAAATATTTGGTCAATTGAATTTCAAGTACACTTGTGTTTTCCTAGAAAGATCATTGATAAATGTCAAAAAATACCTTGCAACTCCTAGATGTTGTGTTCTCAATGGACCATGGACATCGTTGTAGATTAGCTCCAAGATCCAATACATTCAATGCCCTTGTCTTATGATTCCCATACATCCTTAAGGATATCCTCTTCCAAATGAGGACTTTCCCCTATAGTTCTCAAGGACCAAAAAATGTAAGGGGCACGTCCCCCAAGGGTGGGGAGGAGGTCTCATGCAATATTGGATCTCATATAATGATGTGAATTTTTTCTTGGCTTCTTGTGCACTATGTATGCCTCTAATGTGAGGCATAACTTTGTCTAACACAAAATATCATGATTATGTGTTTTTTTTTCTTTTGCTACACTCTTGTCATCAATTCAAGGTTGGTTTCATAACTTATAATGATATCCCACATAGAATGACAAGATGGTTTCTATTTTGTGTTTCCACATCAAATGGTTCTTTATATCCTACTTCTGGGAGACATGCATTATCAAGATTTGAATTCCCAACAATTTGTCTTTCAAAAAGGCCTATATATAGGGAATCTCAATCAAATAGGGCAAAATATGTCTTTCAATACATTTTAAGTAGGTATGAACTCAGATACTCTTGATCTATTGAGGCCAAATTTCTTATGCAACAAATCATCTCTCCAAAAGGAAGTTTTAAGACATGCATACAAACATTATGCCTATTGAACATGTATGTGTGTATTGTGTCTCTCTGTAAGATGCACCAAATTCAAGAGTTTAGTCGCAAAACAAATGAAATTTTATTATCTTATTATATCTATTTGATTCTTGCTTCTTATATCATGTTTTTTTATGCTTTAGGCAAACCTCTTGAATTTCTTACAAATGTATACCAACCACTTCGCCAAATTGTAGAACAATTATCCTAAACACAACAAGGATGCAAACGTACTATACAATGTTTGCAAACTATTTAGCAACATGGTTACAAATTCTTTATTACTAATCTTATACAATGTATGCAAACTATTTAACATGGTTACAAATTATTTCTCACTAATATTTCACCAATTGCAACTAGCTCATGTGAGAGTTGTTTCATTTTCTTGAGAAATTTTCTATCAAATAATTTTCAAACAGTTTTAAATTGATTTGTTAGTTCCTGAAGATGAAACTTCAAGTTCACTAGAGGTCATGTCTAATGTTGCACAAAGTGTTGGGGATGGGAGGGTGCGACAGGGATGGGTTTGGGGGGCATTAGAAGTTACCCCCAAATTTGTGGAGGATGAGAAAACGAGGACAACAAAAGTTTTTTTTAGGTAAAATATCTCAAAATACTAAAATTAAAAGGACAAAGATTCTAGAACGCAAGGCTATGATATAACTCAATAGAAGTAGCAATTCTTAAATAATAGATCTAAATGAACTTGTTTGTGTGGATATTAAAACCTTGGGAAAAAGAGTACAAATAAGGTACAAAAACCTACCAAACATGAGAGTCTAGCAAAATATGTTTTTGAAATCATATCCCATTACAAAATCATACTACATAATATTCCAATACACACCACATACACAATATAATCAGTGCCACATGGGTGTTGATACTGATAAGGGGCATCCAAAGATCCCCAAACCCATAAAGGGACATCACCAAGACATCCATGTTTTTAGCAAGAAATATTTATAGGCCAGGGGAATCTCACGCATCCTTAAGGATATCCTCTTCCAAATGAGGACTTTCCCCTATAGTTCTTGAGGACCAAAAAATGTAAGGGACACCTCCCCCAAGGATTGGGAGGAGGTCTCATGCAATATTGGATCTCATATAGTGATGTGAATTTGTTCTTGGCTTCTTGTGCACTATGCATGCCTCTAATGTGTGGCATAACTTTGTCTAACACAAAATATTATGATTGTGTTTTTTCTTCTTTTGCTACACTCTTGTCATCAATTCAAAGTTGGTTTCATAATTTGTAACGATATCACGCATAGTATGACAAGATGGTTTCTATTTTGTGTTTCCACATCAAAT
>NWUY0300109870.1:16144-27651 GCA_004151065.3 Larix sibirica
GCGGTTGGGAGACTTACCTACGGTCAAGTGTGTTTTAGGCGACAACAGGGTGAATCTGTCAATGGCCTAAACCATATCATGCCAATAGGGGATGTGAAGAGCACTGAATGGTATATCACCAACATCGAGGAAATCTTCTCTTGTTCTTCGAGATCCACCCCCCGCATGCCCCAAGGATCCACTAGCACAAGTGGATGCAAATGTGGTGCCAGAAAATCAAGATGATGATTTGGACTCAACCTTTTGTTTTTTACCATGCATTCTTTGTGTAGATACCTTTATCTTGATGTATTTTTCTCTCTTCCTTTGATGCCTTAAGGAAAATTGAGATCCCAATGGCCCCATCATTATCATCACTCTCCAATACCACACAAAGATTTCTCTTCACACAGGTACATGAACCAATATAAAGTTTTCCTTGATGAAATCATGTTTAAATAAATATTTAGTGATTCCACCCCCTTCCCCTCTCAAGTTTTCTCGAATCTCACATACTTCCACAAGGGTGTGAATGAAGTTTTCCTTCTACCTTCATTGCCAACTTCATCTTCATCCCCTTCCAAACCTTCCTTGTGTTCATGTAATGGGTCACTAAGAGTATGACCATCATCCTCTTCTTCCCTCACATACCTATTCCCACCAACACCATGGGAATCAGAACAGAAGCATAAACCACAAGAAGAACATTTTCCTCAAGTCTTAGATGAACAACCTACAATAGAATGGAGAAGAAGGAATGGAAAAGAGTAGGAGAAGAGGAAAATCCCACAAACAAACAATATGCAAAAAACTACAAGGAATGGGCTTTGGGATTACCTCTTTAACTCTCTAACTATCTATAGTAGTAGAATGTGACTACATTGGCCTTCATTCTCTCCTTCAAGCTCTCACAAATTTACTTTCCTCAAAAACCAATAAGAAGAAACTCCAAGCTCAAACACACAAAGATGAAGGTAAATGAGGAAAATAGTGAAAAAAAACTGCTTTTGTTTCCCCCTTGATTTTACCCTAAATCCTAAACTTGCCCGAGGGCCCCAACTTTAAGAGAAAACAAAAATAGTGGCCTTTCTTGCAATTTTCATAGGAGCACGTGGGTGGCCTTGGGGAGAGTCACAGGGACGCGAAAATTGTTTGGGAGCATATATGGTTGGGAGCATGGTAAGGAGTCTTGGGAGAGGCAATCCCGATGGGAGCATTGTTGAGAGCTCACTCTCAAGGAAGATCCCGTATGAAGCAGGATTCCAGCCTAGGAGCGTGGTCTAGGACACTCCCAGTATCCCCGGTTTAAACCTTAGAAAACCCTAGAACAAAGATGATCCAAAAAAACCTAATTTTGCAGTCAAAGAAACCCTAAGAAAGGCCACTAGCCAAAAAAATTGGATCAGCTATTAAAAGAAGTGAGATGATTTAAAACCCTGTTCTGATTTAAACCCTGGTTCCACAGTCCAAAAAATGAATAATGCCACTGTCTCAAATCAGCTGCTGAAAATATGCAATAAAAAGATAATCTGAAATCCCAGTTCTGCAATCACAAAATCAATGATGCCACCAACCAAATAGCCTCGGATCAGCTATGGAAAATTTGCAGTAAAGATATGATCTAAAACGCTGGTTCTGAACTCACAAAATCAGTGGCACCACCAACAAATTAGCCTTCGATCAACCACTAAAATCTGCAGTAAAAGGATGATCTGAAATTCTGGTTCCACAGTCGCAAAATCAATGATTCCACCAGCCAGTCAGCCTCATATCAACTACAGAATTAGGTAAGGGAAGTTCACACTTTCTCCAATACCACATTGAGACTCACTAGAGAGAGAAAGGATCAAATGGTACCAACCAACAAATCCTGATTCTGCATTAAGTAAAGATAAACCAACACAAGTGTGCTGGAGAAACATAAACCAAGAGCAAGTGCACTAGGAAGAAAAGTTACCCATGAGCAATAGAGTGCAACAATTTATGGTGATCGTAGGCTAAGTCACTTGTATGAAAATTGTAAATAAATGTTCACAAGATATGTGAAATTACAAATGAGAGTTACGTATATATATTATATACACAAGTTAATACTAGGTTGTTTTCTCCAAGAGGGGTTATGGGCTCGCATTGACTAGATCAGAGTTAATCGAACTTATAAAGATGTTTACTAGGTCCACCTTAGCCAATCCTAGAAATGCATACAATAATGATTACAAGATGATGTTGGTTGTGGCTAACGGTGAAGCTTACACCATTCTCAACAATTAACCTGCACTCAAAAGGGAATATGGTCCACTCTCTCATCTGATGCACGTTTCTATCTATTTCCCTGCCCTAAAATAAACTGGCAAATTTATGCAAAAAGCACCAAGGATAATATCTCAAAAAAGCACTGCAGGTAAGATGATTATATCAAAAAATATATCCTCAAATAGGATCCCCTCTGTTTCAAAAGACAGCAATTGGAAAAGATGGAAATTAATGCAAAAAGTACCCTCATCTGAGATACTCCAACTGTTCAAGACTAGTAACTTGCTTGTTGGTCAAGCAAGTTCCAAATAATAAAATATTTAAAAATTGGCCTTTAGAAAAAAAAAGGTAGCATCCCAGTTTTCAACTTGGAAAGAGATATAGATTCATTAAAAGTGGAAGCTAAGGCTAACATCTTGACCCATCTTGCCTACATTGGGATAGGTGCTAAGATCAGGCAATGTCCAGACTCATTGATGTAATACATGATTTATTCCCATAGATTTGCAATGTAATACATCGCAAAGAAAATAAAAAACAGCACTAAATTATTTTGGATGAAGCAACCACAAGGCCACTATTCCTTTACAACAATGCCCAAAGTCCTTATGTTTAAAAAAGCCGAGAACAAACAGAGAAAACCTTGTTTGGAGGTGCTGCCACAAAGGAGCATATACTAGAAAACTGACCAAATGGTATACCAAGCATTTTGCTGACCACTAGCAAATTACAACATTATAATAGATCATTACAATAGATCATTACAATTTTGCATAGCAAGGCCACTCACACCTACAAGGCTAAATCTCCCTTTAAACTTTCCTTTGTTCCTTCAAATTATCATGTCATCAATTATCACACAAGTTTACCCAAACCATAAATACCTACAACAAATTAAATCTATCAGTAATAATTTGATGTGTTGAAGAAGCATGATGGTTAGATGTCTATATCTTGTATTTATAAATAGTAGGCATTTATTTATTGAAATATTAATGCTTGAGTTTAAATATACAAGAACAACAGACCAAAGATATTTTTAATCACTAACCGTTTCTGAGATTGAAAAACCCTTGGTCCACTTGATAAGTGTGCCACTGGCAATTGAGGATTGCTTCACTGGGAATGAAAATGTGAAACCAAGCTCCCTTGTTCGACCGGGTAGTATAACGAAGTTCTCACCCTCTTTTGCAACAAAACTTACTAGTTCTGAAGCAATGTAATCAAACAATTGCTGCAATCAAGATCAAGCTAGTTTTCAAGATCATGTTTTGTGAAAATAAGAGAAATGACTAACTGACTAAAGTTGGAGAACAGCATGTTTGGAGAATAATTTTGTTTTCAGTGCAAGTTATACTGACCTCAGTTGTGCCACTCATTAGGCTTGCAGGTATAGACACTTCTTCAAATTCTTGGTCAACAACTTGTCCTTCCTTACCACCCAATTGTACACGCAACACCCGAAAATTGGTTCCCCCGAGATCCAATGCATAGAAAAGACCTTTCTCATCTCTTTTGAACAAGCAAATGCAAACAAATGTGTAAGCAGGCCTCATGATTATCAACCATTCAGGTTGCAAGAAAAAAAAGGTGTTAAGAAACTTCTAATTAAGTTGCAATTTATTAAGTTCAAAGCTCATTTTTATCGGTCATAACCATCCTTCCACGGATATGGAAAGATAGAAATAATCCAGTTTATGTAAATACAACCAATATATCAGAACTCTAAGCAGAAAAATGTAGTTTTATGCAAAATTGGCATGGACGTATCACAATTCCCTGAGAAATACAAAATCTATACATCAAGGAAGCCACATAAAAGTTCAATTATTAGTCCCTGCCAGAACAAACAAGCTGCCAACTTTGTACATGTATTGTCATGGAACTTTGAAATGGATGCTGTTTTAAACTATCATTTTTTGGTGCCATTGCTTTCACGATCTTATATATCCAACGACAGAATAAGCTCCATAGAGAAACTACAATAAATTTCCAGAACAAGCAACATTTGTAAGGAATAGACTAAAGAAGATATTCATTTGTTCTGCATCCAAATACAAAATGCAGTTCTCAGGGCCTACAATCCCCATTAGCTGTAAGCTAGAAAACCACCGAATAAATTTTCTGGTTCTGATTACAATTCTGATTTTTTTTCAAGATGATCATCCTACAGTTTGCATAGTTAAAATGCTGCAGAAATGTCACTTTTTTGCAAAGCAAACAAAAGTATTGCTTGCGAAATAGAAACTTCACCAAATTTTGTCTCAAAAGTCACTCATAAAATTGTGCAGACTTACTATTGATACCTAGCCTGCCCATGAATACATTGAAGTTGCACAAACACATAATAAACTTGATCTATAAGACGAAGAATCATGCATGTCATAAATGGGTTAGATGTTTTGAACAGACGTGCCTCCCTCAAAACTAAAGGAGTAAACTGCTGAATCTCAGAACATTTTCAAGGTACCATTCTGAGTAATCTAAATACTATTGAAGTATTCTGTGGTATATGCTTTGAAAAATAAACTTAAGAATAACTGAATAAGTATTGTCAGAACCAATTCAAAGAAAAACATACTGTCATTACTAACTTTCCATCCCACTTTTTTTATTTTAAGACAAATTATGGACATTGTAAGATGATTCATAATGCATTTAGACCAATACGTCAAAGGGATAACTCCCAGAACAGTCAACATTACATTTGTTACTTCAATATGATTACACACGCCATGGAGAATGCAAATTTCACAAATGGTTCTTTCAGCTTTTCTGGGCTAAGTGAGCTAAATAACAAGAGCGCATTCTGGATTACAAGCTTACCCACAATTTGAGAATGAGTAGGCAATCATTATTGAAATTGCCTAAAAGGATGCTATCAAAAAGACAACCGAATGCTTCTTGTTTTATAGTTGAAGAAAACGATAATAAAAACATCCACACAATTATCAAATTCGCAATGAAGCTGCACTCCCTTAAGCTCAATCAATAGATAAAGTTTCAAGAATGAACACTTAAAAAGAGTAAGTACTCAATAAATACTCACATGAATGAATCCCAAATAGATATATTGAAATTATATTAATATCCATAAATGATAAAAGTAGGTCAATGGGACTAAAAGATACAAAAAGAAATAACAACAGTTTTCAACAGGTTTCACTAAAAGCTTTCAAGAGTAACTCCTCGAACAATAAGAAAAATAGAAAGTTACTCACATGAATGAATCCCAAACAGATATATTGAAATTATATTAATATCCATAAATCAAAAATGATAAAAGTAGGTCAAGGGAACTAAAATACACCAAAAAGAAATAACAACAGGTTTTACTAAAAGCCTGCAGGAGTAACTCCTCCAACAATAAGAAAAATAGAAAGCACAAATGGTCCAAAAGGTATTCTAAAGGTGCCCAAAATAAGAAAACAGTGCCTAGAGCAATAAAAAGGAGAAAGAAGACAGATGTTTCTATGATCAGATATGTGAGAAAGGGAGGAGCTAATCCTGATCATCCTCAATGGTAACAACTGTAAAATCATCATCAAGTGCATGTTGGAGAATATCCTAAGAGAATTACCTTGACTGATGGGGGCATGGAAAGTAATCCCAATGACATCAAAGTTTCCAAACAAGAAACAAAGAGGAAGCATTCTTGAGTCTTAACATCCAAGGCCGAGGAACCCCTGATAGAAATGGAACAGTTAGTAATGCAATTATGAACTAGTTCTCTATAATGGGGGCACTATTGAGAAGTTCCCACCCCTCTTTGTGTCTTGTATCTCAAAACACAAATTAATGTTGATCTCTCTGGGTAAAAGGGCAGTGTTTGGTGGATCTATGGCTGTCACAACAGTAGTTGCAAGCTGTTTCATGCTACCAGTGCTCATGATAGGGTGGAAGAAAGAGGTGATCACTGTAGTTGTTGCAGGAGGGATACAAAGCCAGTGACACTCGACATAACCACCTCACTAAGGAACAAAGCTAGATATCTCTGATTCAGGAAATGAAAAAATATGGATAAAGATCCTCGAAAAGTCCCTAAAAAGGAAATAATACCTGGCTGAACTCATAATTAATTAGGCTCTGAAATTGGGGGCAGCAAGGATACTCATGGAACTAACCATCGATTGCTCAAGAGTCAAAAGCCCTGGTACTTTTTTATAAATAATCATCATTCTTTCACTCTCAAATATGGTACTGGGCATGGAACTAATAACAGAGCTGAATTCTTTGTACTATGGGTTATGAGGGGACTCAAAGATGCTAATGAATTGGTGTAATGATAAGTGCCATATTACAAATCTGGCCCTAGGCCCCATTACGCAGAGTGAAGCAGGTAAAATCAAGTTTTGATTTTATATCCTTCTCACATATCTTTGGAGAATTCGATGCTCAAGCAGACTCTCTCTCAAAGTCTGCTATCAACTTGCCACAAGGTATTCTTGTTTTTCAAAACGTCAAGGGAGAAGTGCCCTCTCCTACAATATCAGTTTCACTTGTATGAACATTGAGGTAGACTGCTACAGACACTCAAGGGGCTTAGAGATTCTATTTGAAACCTTTTAAGGTTAGACAAAAGACAATCTTGCCAGAACTGTTATGTGATATGAAAGACTGTAATATGTAGCTACAAGGTAGGGTTGTGAACACAACTAGTCTCTGTGAAAAAGATATGAAGCTTGTGGATGTATATTTTGATTTCACACTCGAAATACTAATACAATGTTTTTTTTCTTGGAAAAAAAAGTGCTCTTCTCTGATCTCTCCACCTCATGTAAAGAACAAAGCCTGCAAATCCATTCCTCATGAGGGATGTGGTTAATCTCTATTCTCAACTTGTGAGAACATACTCAAGATTGATCAAGAGGAAACTGAGCCCATATGACCAATGATATCTGTTATAACTAGGCCAAACAATAAGACCATCTAAAATATGAAGGAAATGCTCAAAGTAGAAGGCCGATTTCCAAATAAGAGGGTTAAGCGATGTATTCCGAAAGGTCTGAATAGCTCTTCAGATGTCATCTGTGAGAATGTTATTAATCTTCCTCTTAAAGTTTGGGGGAGGGGGATTTGCGGGTTGTCTAGAGAAGTCTATGAGGAAGAAGGTCTATAGAGATGCCAATTGTCTCCAAAAGCAATGGGACATCAAACAACCAGCAATGTTACCATCTTGGCTGGTCCAAAGATGTTAGTATCCCTATGATCATATTAGCACCCTATAATATGAGAAAAAGAAATCAATCTTAAGAGTTTTCCAAGTACTAAGTACTAAATGCCAAGACTGCATAATGTTATCTAGGTTCATATATGCAGCATGAACTATGAGGTAAACATTTGAATGAATCAAAAACGACGTTGTATATAAAAGTTTGCCAGAAAAAGGCTCTTTTCTTTGATGGATAGGCTCTTTAACACAGATGTAATAATGAAATAATAGAAAAATCATGGATCAGTCCGAAAAAATTACTTCAAGTATGCTATACCAAGTTTTCGTTCTCCTCTAAGCACTTCAACAGAGAAAATTGAAAACTTGTGAAGCAGCAGATGCCCGAATCCCCTCGAGGAATACTGGATGTGAAAGGGATATTGCTTTGATCCTTCCTTTTTGCATTTAATTGAAGGAAATTATATGACAAGCGTAGAATATATCTACAAACAATCAAATAGAAAAAAAAATCTTTCCAATAATAATCTAAGCTGCAATACTGTATCATTTTATACAGCCGTGGGTAATAAAATTAGGAATAACTGAAAAACAAAATTGTCTGAACAACCAAGGTTTGTTATTTACATAGTTCACAGGCCAAAATTGCATTCTTTTGCCAAAATTCATTTTAGAATGCCCTAAATACAAACAAAGTATTCTACCTTAAATCCTTAGATATGGAAAAGTATGAATTATTGAGAAGAGTGAGCACAAACAACGTATTTTATTCTTTTAAAGACCATTACTTGGAAATCCAAGTAATCCAAAAGAAGTAAACATAGTAATTCCAAAAGATAAATGCATAAGTTAAAATTATCTATATCTATATTTTCCTCATTTCCTTGAAAACATAGTTGACCAAACCAAATATGTCATTCTCATTTCCGAGAGAGCATGTAAGATTATAGTAAAGTGCTGTGGACATACACAAAATCTGAGAGTTTTCGCCTCGAACTTAAATCCATTGCCCAACTTTGCTGCTGCCCCTCCGATTGCCTGAACTTACAATCGGGTTGAGGATGACCTTTTCTGCCCCTAGCCAATTCCACTTGTTCGTATGGATTAAATCATGCATGTTCTAAATCAATTTTTTAAAGTTTTTATTTCTTACTTTTTTTATAAAGGTTCAGAGGTTCCGTGCGGTCTGAAAGGTTCGGGGTCCGGCAGATCCTGGTAACTATGAAGCATAAGGCATAAGGAACAGATAAATCTATGTTTAGATTTTAATGTAACCAGCATAGCAACAAGACATAAGATTCACAAATCCGTTCATAGTGTTAATCACTTGGAGAATATTTGTAAAACTTGTGCGTAATTCGTTCAAGTAATTATCTTCCATTTCGGGAAAAAAATGAAAAGCAGAGAGCAAGAGGAAACCATGCATCATTTACTGTGCAGTGAAGCTTTTGTTCAGTTGAATACAATATTACAACATTTAAACAGTAAATTTCTATGCAATGTCTCTCTAGAAGGATTTACTCTGTAAATACAGTTTCATCCAGCAAAGATAAAGAATGCCGTGTATTTATTTGATTTCAATGTAAAAAGATTATATTTAGAGCGTTAGAATCAAGATTCGACAAATAGCTAGTGGATAAAAAGAATGGACAATTTCAACATAATAAAGAAAATGCTGGCGACAGATTTGATCTCTATTTCAATCTGCCCCGATTACAAACACCTAAAAAATAGAAATAAACAAATGCAGATTAGCGTTGCATGTCAGAGCATACCCTGTAGGCAGGTTGTCGACGTAGCTTATGAGCATTTTAAGCTTACTGCCGCCCTCGAAGGCCAAGCCTGCGTTCATCTCCTCGACCAGAGAATCCACGACATGCCTGAGCGTGTGCACAGGAGTCGAGCACTTGTCCTCGAAGTCCCGGAGAATGGCGATCGCCCGTTTCACCCTGTTCTTATTTCGAGCGCGCCGGCTGACGATCAATGCCGCCACGGCACAGGCAGTGGCCGCGCACACTACCGCGGTTCCGACTGCCGCCTTGCTGTAGGTCATTTTGATTTCTTTATACAAATGACTCCAGAAAACCAGAACGGAGTTGCAGAAAAAAAAATGTTAAAAAGATCAGGCCACCCTCACGGGATTCGACCTCCGGACCATCAAAACCCCAAAGGGAAATCAAACGAAAAAGACAAACAGTGAAGGAATCGAGAGGTAAATTGGTAAGATTTGAGTACAAATGAGGAACGAATGATGAATTTATGGTGAAGAAGAGCCACGCCGCTCGGAAAGATTTGGATATATACACGACAACGAATTTCTTATATAGCTGCCAACTGGTGTTCGTTTTTCGTATATTCCGCAGCTAATTTTGGAAGTGGAGATAAACCTAGAGGCTGTTTGGACAGAGTAACCAGAGTTAGCGGTATTTAGGCCTTTTGGTTGTACCCTCTCGGGACCCACCGGTCAAAGCTAGTGCTTTTGCTTCTTCTTCTCCAAATTTGGGGAAAGATCAGGATGAGTTGTGTTGTATCTGGACCATACGATTCTGATTCTTGATTCTGGAGCGAGGGTGACGGAGGTTGACAGTTCGATTCCCGTGGACCACAGGGAGGCCGGACATGGATGGTTATTATTGAGCCCCTGTCGCTGCTATCTTGTTTGACGCGGATGGACGCCAAGCACATTGTGATTGTGGGATATCGTGATTCGTGGGTTCCTCGCGTTTTTTCCTAATGTGGTGACGTGGATTTGGGAAATTGCAAGCTCCTATTACGTTGCGCTTTGGATTACGGTTTTTTTGGAAAAACTAAATACGTGGAACGCCTTGGAGAAAGCAATTACATTTACATTTTCTAAGGAAGAAACTTTTTCGGTGGAAGATTCGAAGATGGTTAAACATATTTCAACGGAACTTACAGTGATCTGGATTATTCTCCCATTTTCAATGAAACTGGTCACATTGAAATGGTTATGATTCAAAACAACTTCTCTTCTGTGAAGTTCATTATCCATCAAATGTCTTTTAGGAAAGCAAGATAAGACATAAATTGGATTCTTTTATCATTATGTACGATTACAAAATCCACAATTATAAAGTAAGTGGTGAGTATTAGATACTCCAATATTATCTGAATTTATGCGAGAAAACATGGGAAAAAAAATCTAAATTTTATAATAACAATTATTGTAACTATCAAATTATTTCGAGTTCCAATTTGGTCAACCACTGTTTGAATATATATATATATATATATATCCTTTTCATATATATATCCAAATTTTAATAAATTTAATGTAACTATCAAATTATTCACGATTACAAAATCCACAATTATAAAGTAAGTGATGATGGTGTTGGATACTCCAATATTATCTGAATGAATGCGAGAAAACATGGAAAAGGTATATAGCCTTAGGATTTTAATCGAAGAGTGTTTGTTTTTTCAAAGATTTTTTTTTGTTTTTGAAAGAACAATTTTTTATGTGATTGATTGGAAATTATTTGAAAATTGGAATTTTAAATAATTTATAGTTACAATAATTTTATTAAAATTTGAATAGATTATTGTAATTATTTATATTATAAAAAAAGAATAGTGTAATTATTAAATTATTTCGAATTCCAATTTAGTTAACCATTATTTTTTTTGAAATAACAAATTCTTATAGGATTGAATAGAAATTATTTGAAAATTGAAATTCTAAATAATTTGATAATTACAACAATTTTATTAAAATTTGGATAGATGAGTGTAACTATTCAAACTTTATAAGTGAATTTAAAATTGGAACAAGGCCGATTGATGAAGTTCCATGAACCTTCTATTTTAGGGATTGGATAGAGGATCAAGAAATGGTTTTCTTCAATATTATGTTTCCTTGTAAAGCTTTATTTTTTTATGATGGACTCCAGTATTTGGGGTATAGATTAAAGTCGTGTTCTTATTTGATAAAGGAATGGGACTGGTTAATATCTTAATGTGAAATTCGTATTTCTAGCTGGAGCCATAGGTGGCTTTCATAAGGGGGCAGAGTGATTTTGGTGAAGGCTATCTTGGAGGTGATCCCAGTATACTGGATGAATACTTGGATTCCTCTTGGGGT
>NWUY0300109873.1:0-46203 GCA_004151065.3 Larix sibirica
TGTACCCACCCCCAGATAGCGACACCCCCCATCCCATCCAAATCTATAAAAATGGAAAAATACAAAAAAATGGAAGGGGGTATGCACCCTTACACCCTTTTATATAGAAATAGAGAATAAGAGAGAGTAAGTAGTTGTTTTTGTTATATTTTTTAGCGCTAATGATTATCATTTGCGAGCACACTATCAGCACTTTTTATGCACCTTTTTGGGGTTTTACCATGCTTTTTTTGAAAAGGTGCAAAATGTGCCCAAGGGTGGAAAAAGGTGCACCTTTTCTTTGGTGGAAAAACCAAATTTATGGTAATGAGAATCTTTATATTCTAAAGTGAAATGCCTGTGCAATATTCTATTGTGTGCGTGTGTTTTGTTGTGATAATGTGCTTGAAACCTTTGGGAGATCTTTATGAAAATAGAAAAATCAGTGCCGATACCTAGCAAGAAATTTCCTCCGGAAAGGTCGAAAAGAAAGACCTATCCGATAAGCGAAATGGAGGTTGGGGACTCGATTCTGGTGACTGGCGATAACGCTTGCCGCCGAAGAGTTTCAAATGCTGCCCACATGTACGGCGAGAGGAATGGCAAGAAATTTCGAGCAAAAACCAGCATGGAAGGTATGCGAATCTGGAGGATTTTGTGAAAGCATCTGACGTTTTATACCAACAAGAAACTAAGCCAGAACCCAAAAAACGTATCGATTATGAGTTCGAAAAAATGGTGATTTTGTGCGGCGTTGGCTGCCTGATCCATGACATCGCCATGGATGAAAATGATTATGTGCGCTTGCATTTGGCGCTTTCCAGAGTGGGGAGTCAGCTATGACTGATCTGATTTTCAGGGATGCCGTTGAGGATGAAGAATACATCGATCCGGGAGAGATTAATGCTTATCTGGATTCTCAGGTGCAGGCGGAAACGAAGCCTGTAGCGTCAAAAGTAGACGCGATGATTTCCGAAATGATGGAAATCAGTATCGCCGAAGAAGCTGAAAGATTTCCTTGGCGTGCGCCTGCAATAATTAATGGTGGCGGCCAGGAACGATATTCAAATTCAAGGATACTTGATCTTGATTTCTCTGATGGCAATCCTTCTATATTGGCTCGCATGGCTAAAGAGGCGTCACGCGTAATTCAGTTTCCTGGCAATACTGCATATTTGCATGGCATTGGCTGTTTTTCATCTGCGACAGTTATTAACTTTGAAGTTGAATACAACTACAAGTTTATTCCGACTGGTATGTATACGCTGGGAGCTCAGCCTTCAGGTTCTGGTAAGTCATCGGTTCACGGTTTTTTTATTGATCCAATCCACCATGCTTTAGTTGGTCGTAATCGCCTTCTGGCAATGATTCATAAGAAGATTGATGCCGAGGTTGATGCAACCAATAGGAAAGCTGACGCTAAGGATGTCGGCACGGCAATGCTAAAGCAGTTGTCGGAGGTGCTGGGTAACTTGGCGAATGACAAGTTAAAGCAGCCTATGGTTCATTCTGCCAAGAAGAACACGACGCCTCAGGCAGCTGAAGAGGTGGCCGCAAAGCAGGGTGGCGTGATCAATGTATGTTCCGATGAACAAGAGGCCTTGGACACGTACCTGGGGCTTTCATATGGTGATGGTAAGACCAGTCCCGATAATGGCGTTTTCATTGCGGCGTTTGGTGGCGACCTTATGGGCACGGCTCGCGTTAGTCGTGAAGGCATTGCTATCCCTGTTCGCGGCGCCTTTGCTGTGATTGCGCAGAACGCGGCTATCGATACCATGATTAAGGCGGGCGCATCTGGTCGAGGGGTTAGTGAGCGATGCCTGGTCATCAAGGAGCCAAACAATATCGGTCATCGCGTCTATGAGCGCGATATGAGCCGCTTCGATGTGGACCTTATGGCTGACTACCAGAGGCTTTGCGATAACGTGGTTAAAGGCGAGTATCCGTTGCGCCTGACGTTCTCCGATGAATGCAAGGACATGATTGTAGAGCTGAAGAACATGGTAGAGCCTCAGTGCCGCGCCGGTAATAAGTATGGTGATGAGCAGATCAAGGGCTTTGCATCCAAGATCGAGCAGCACATCGCCAAGCTGGCTGCGAATTTTCATATTGCCGAACAATGGGATCCTCGATTGACTCATCGCCCCTCGTTTGAAATTCAGCAGCCAAATCTGACCAAGGCAATGTTGGTTTGCATGGATCTGCTGGACTCTTATCGAGCGCTGATCGAGTCGGCTTCTACTATGTCGGCTAGCTCTGTTGTGGTCGAGATTATCGGTCACATGAAGAACTATGCGCTAAAGGGTGTGAAGGCCTTCCCTATCGAGAAGATGCGTCTATCTGTGGCAAAAGAAGCTTGGTACAAGACCATCGACGGCAAGAAGGTGGACTACCTTATTAACCTGTTGACGCGATGCGAGGAGATGAATTTCTGCCACATCAAGGAGGTGGGTAAGGACAAGAAAAATTGGATGGTACTGATCAATCCGGCTCTTCGGGATTATCTGATTGTTAAAGAGGAATAATGATTATGGGCGAGATAGTGATGACGAATCGTGAGCTCCTGGAGATGGCGGCAAAGGCTGCTGGTATTCCACTTATGTGGATTGGAAGCGTAGCCAGAATCTATGATTATTCTGAGAGTAAATGGAACCCTCTAGACGATGATGGTGATGTATTCAGGCTGTCGTTCGTAGTCGGATTGAAAGTAGATATTGCGAAGCGAGAAGTCTGGTACTGCAAAACCCCAGAGTTTGGAAAGTGGCTGTCAATCGGGTGGGATGGCGGCATCGAAGGTCTGCGCCGCACCATCGTGCTGGCCGCCGCCCAAATCGGCAAATCCATGCCATGACCACCAACTGCTACACCCTAATCTTCGCCGACGGCAAACGCTGCACGGCGATAGATCCTGAACGAGAAGAATACGAAAAGGCTGCGTCCGGTTTTCGGCAGCAGTTCAAACCTGGGTATCTGATAGAGGTAATTCTGAATGAGCAACAATCGGTTTCTGAAGTGGACGATGGGCGCGCCTGATAAGTTTGAGGTGGGGATGTTGGTGTTTATACGGGGGCGCCAATACTTGATTGGTGACCTGGCTGTAGGCGCCGGATTTGATTGCGCATCCGAATATGACCCAAAGGAAGTAGAACGCTGGACCTACCTAGTCCGCGACTTCGAATTGCAATGGTATTCGGATCTGACGAAGGGGAAATAATTATGGGAATTGTCATTGATTGGAGCAATGCCCCGGAAGGTTTTCCGCTCTGGCTTGAAGGCACAAACGAAGAGCATCGTAAGCATAGCGGCTGGTATCGCAATGCCGGAGATATTTATGAAGGGGCTTATGGCGGGCAATGGCGCGCATTTCGTGAGGGACAGTTCTTTACCGTGCATCGAAAACCAGAATCTTCGGAATGGGAGGGCGAAGGCCTGCCGCCTGTTGGGGTTGAGTGCGGACGTATGTGGGTTTCTGGGCCGGCTACATACATCCGTGTTCGCGTTATTGCTCATGATGACGGCCAGGCCATTTACCGGTTTATGGAAGGTCGGCGCAGAGGGCAAGTACAGGCAGATAAGCAGGGAGATGGAGACTCCAGCGGCAACCCGATATTCCGCCCAATCCGCACGCCCGAGCAGATTGCGGCGGAAGAGCGCGAGACAGGTGTAGAGGGGATTCGACAGGCAGTATCGAAATCCCCTAATTGCAAAGCTCACGGTGTTAATTGGGAGATTGCTTGCGCCATCTATGACGCAGGCTACCGCAAACAAAAATAACCATTACCACCCAAAGCCCTCTTAACCGAGGGCTTTTCTTTGCCCATAAAAAAGCCCCGAACTGCATGGGGTCAGTATCGGGGCAATGAGGGTCTGATGAGGACAATCTGAGGATGGGAACTCAGCTCAGGCAATCATGCCTTTATATATTGGTTGCGTCAACATAGTGGAAATTCCAAGCTCTTGAAGCTCCTGGGCATCTTCTTCTTCGCAGGCGACATGCGTGAACTGGTCACGGCATCGGCGAGTCATGTAAATGAAGTTATCAGCACAAAGAGCTGCGCGAACCTCAGATTTTCCGCACTGCTTCCACCAGATGCGCCAGGCTTCGGCGTAGTCTTTAGCCAGGATGATCTTGTCGTCATGATCGCCCTCTGGCTTTAGTCTAGCAGTAGCACCAAATGAAACGCCTCCAGCTGCGTAATGGATAGCATCGTTTACGCCGAGAGCAGCCATGTTAACTAGTTCATCGGCAGCAGAATAAAGCTCGACCGCCAGGAATTTACCAATCGTTAAAACGTCTGTGTTTGATGCTGTGTTGTTCATGAGCAAATATTTATGGGTCGGTGCGGGGATGCAGTTGGCAAGTTGTTCGCGGGCTTTTTCGGAGTCTTGGCGATGGCCTGGAATTGATGTGGTTGTTACCTTGCCAATTGATTTTCGAAGCTGTGCAAGCTTTTCGCCAACAGGTAGTTCGCCGAGGATCTTTTGCATGGCTACAGGGAATGTGCAGTTCTCGTAATCCATAACGAAACCCACAGCATTCCCTGATGCTCCGCAACCGAAGCAGTAGAACATCTGCTTTTCAGCACTAACACTAAAGCTGCCGGATTTTTCCTGGTGGAATGGACATGGAGCAAAGTAGTTCTTGCCGCCCTTTTTAAGAGGCAGGTATTTGTCTATTACGCCCACGATATCCATGTTGGCGTCGTTGATTTGGGATTGGGTGTAGAGGTCGGCCATAGCAATTACTCGATAGTGCTTAGGTCGACATTAAGATACTCATCCTTGAATCGCATGACGGTCTTGTAATGCTCGCGACCATCCCAATTGCTCCAAGCTGGGCGAAGTAAATAACAGGTACCAAGGCCTTCCTTTCCAGGCCATAGGCGCTCCACAAGATCTGTTTCGTATTCCTGTTTATCTTTCTTGCGGATGAATTTCATTTATCACCCCACTGAAAAACCTTCAAATCAGGCCGCATAAATTCGCGAGTCACGTTGAAATAACCACTATCAGCGATCATCTCGGCGCCTTCCTTTGAGACCTTGTTGCGGCGGATCCAGTTGTCGATCTGCACCACCGAAACCTTCAGTGCGCGAGCCAGTGCGGTTCGACCACCAGCAGCATTAAGCACGGTAGCCAGCGCCTTGCCTGCTGGAGTCTTGCTCAGTCGCTTATGAAGATCAGCGGTTCGCTGCTCGCCCGGTGTTTTTTCTGCATTCATAAAATTTGCCCTTGACGTGATTGGTTGTGTGAGCCAAAGTATGACCTACAAAGCGACGGCGTGCAAGCTGGAGCAGATAACTGAAGATGAGGGGTATGTGATGGCCTACTACAAGACAAGCGCTCCGGAAGTAATAAAGGCGTGGGAAGAGTTTGTTGCTGAATGCGAAATCGTTAAGCAGCTTTCGAGAGAGTTCGCAGACAAGTTTGATGGTGCGGAAAGTCTTATCTCAAATGACGTGCATGGAGGATATAGATTTTACGGGCTGAAATTCTCGCCAAAAGCAGACGTGAGAATCTGGACTAAGCCAGATCAAAAAACAGGTCTGATTCAGTACCCAAGAAGCACGGTTCAGGCTGGAATAAAAGGTGAAGAAAGGAAGAAGTTGAAGCTTGAACTCGATGATCTCAATGACAAGTGGAAGGCTAATCGTCCGTCAAAAAAGGCCAGTCTTGATGCGTTTCTAAATCTTATCGGAGCTGGTGGCGGCGCATTACTTTTCTCTAATTATGCTCAGCGCTTTGTCGATGGAGTGTTCTATTTCTCTACATCGGTAAAGCTTTCAGATTTGACTGTCGAGATTCTTGGCAGCGAATTTGATGAAGCGGACAGGAAGGCTCTGGCCAAGTGAAACACCCCACCCGCTGCCGAAATTGCAGCGCACGGCGGGCGCTACCGAAACATCCTAACGAATACCTAAGACAACCAAAATGCGATAATTGCGGCTCAAGATCATACCGTGTAGACACCTATCGAATGTCTGGCGGCGATGATCGACCAACGTGTCATTGTGACGCATACCACTTCATACATCGCCGCAGTTCTGGCGATTGCAAATTCAAAGTTAATGGGGAATTTAAAGATGTCGAATGAGCGCAGTTTCAATCAAATGATCAAAGACGGCGACATCAAGCGCGCCGACGCGATGAAGGTTCGCAAAGAGGATTTCCACGAAGAGCCTGGCTTTAACTGGCGCATCGAAGGCGAAGACCTCGATAACTCTATCGAAGAGATTGCTGACTTTCTGATTGCTGGCGGCCAATTGCCTGATCTTGAGGTGCGCACCCGCGAAGAAGGTGGCGTATTCATCGTGGACGGCCATCGACGTAATCGTGGATATGATCTTGCCATTGAGCGCGGCGCTACCCTGGATCACCTGCGCGACAAGTCTGGTCAGATCTGGATCGGCGTAAAGCCATTCGCTGGCGGACGACTGGATCGTATGGCGCGCATCGAAAGCAGCAGCCGTAGTCGAAATCTGTCGCCGCTGGAGCTGAGTAATGGTTATCAGGCCTGGCGCATCGCTTACCAAGAAGAGCATGGCGTTCTTCCGACCAATGACGAGATGGCAAAAGCCTTCGGCAAGTCTCGCGCTCACGTGGACCAGATGCTTTTGCTGAGCACTGCTGCACCTGAGGTGAAGTCGGCAATTGAGGCTGGAAACATCTCAGCGACCGAGGCGGTCAAGTTGGTGCGCGATCACGGCGACAACTCTGCGGCAGAGCTTGAGGCTCGCAAGGTGGTTGCATCCGAGATCGGCAAGACCAAGGTCACAGCCAAAGCTGCGACACCGAAGAAGCCCGCTGCGCCGTCTCGCCCCAAGGTAGATATGGTGGTTTCGAATGCGGTTGTGCTGGTTAATAAATTGAACGGTGCGGTCTTGCTGGCTTGCGAGCAGCCCGGCGAGACTCTTGTGCCTATCAGCTCTCATTTACTGGCAGACCTGATTATGGCTGTTCGGGACATGCAGCAGGCTGGCAAGGCGTTGGATGCGGATAAGCAGTTGGGCCTTCTTGAGGAAAAAGATGAACGGATAGCCGAGCTGGAAAACCAGGTTATCGAGCTGGGCGAACTTGCTGATTCGAGGGGCTAATAATGGATATCCAACTGCAATCAGACCTTCTGAAATGGATGCTCGCTGGCGATACCGGTATATCTTCGGAAACCATCGTTCGCATTGCCGTCGGAGTAAAGCCAGCAAAAGGCGACTACTTCGATGCGCCGTACGACCCAAGTGATTTTGGCCGCTGCTACCGGCTGCTTAAGCAGGTTCCCGAGCTGAAAAAGAAAATGCCTCTCGTCGCCAGGAAGTGCAAAGCATTTGCGCCGCTTGTTGCTCACTGGGATGAGCTGACCGCTCTATGGGAAGAGGAGAGCAATAACGGCACTGGTCGCGCACCCAAGCTTTATGCGCGCATGAATGAATTGCGGGGGCGAGATTAATGGCCCTACTAAGCTTCCAAAAACCAGCCGTAGCCGCAGTCCAAAAACACATCCGGATCAAGGCATCAAAGAAATGGACAGGCCTTGATATTCATCCTCCGGTAGTCGTAAACGCCTCTGTATCGTCCGGAAAGTCAGTAATGATTGCCGAGCTTTCAAGGGAGATGATCGAGGCCGGAGTAATCAAGGGTAATCGCGTCAAGGTGCTGATCATCCAGCGCCAAGGCGAGCTTGCTGATCAGAATAGCCAAGCCGGTTGGGATATTGGCCTTAGCAATTCAATCTACAGCGCCGCGCTGAATGCCAAGTCGACTTACTACGACGCCGTATATGCAACCGAAGGCACGATTGCTCGTGCCCTGGATAAAGAATTCGGCAAGGATGGCTTCTTGCCTGATCTGATCTGCATTGATGAGTGCCACCAGCTTGGCTATGAGAATGAGGAATCGCAATATGTAAAAATCCTAATTCACTTCTATCTGATGAAAAAACATCTTCGCCTGGTAGGCTTTACTGGCTCGCCATTCCGGGATTCTGAAAGCATTATCGGCGACCTGTGGGATACGTTTGCCAGCATCGAGCGCCACGATCCATTCTACCCAGCTGGAGGCGTAGGCAACGGCACGATCAGCACGGAGTTCATGCTTGACCAAGGCTGGGTAACCCCGCCCCAATTTGGCTGGCCTGCGCACGAGGAGGACGCCTACGATTTCAGCGGCCTTGAGGAAAAATACTCAGACGAAGATTTTGATGCGCGCACCTCGGACTTCAAAAAGCTGCTAACCATTATGGCTGAAGTCGTAGAGCGTACCAGAGACCGTATGGGCGCTTTGATCTTCGCGGGCACGCAGAAGCATACTCAGCAGGTGCAAAAGGCGCTGTCGATGCTTGGCGTGCCGGATACCGATATCGGCGTGATCATCGATAACACTGGTGACAAAGATCGAGCTGACATCCTTGGTCGTGCCAAGGAAATGAAATGCAAGTTCGTGATCAATGTTGGTGTGTTGACTACAGGGGTTAACGTGCCTGCCTGGGACACCCTAGTTTTCCTGCGCCCCATCGGCTCGCTTGTGTTGCTAATCCAGGCAATCGGTCGCGTGCTGCGCCTGCTGTTCGGTGAAGGCACTCCAGGCATGGTGGAGCGCGATTCTCTAACATCTGAAGAGCGACATGCCTTGATCGCGGCAAGCGATAAGCCATTTAGCCTAATCCTTGATTACGCTGGAGTCATGGACCGCCTTGGTCATCTCTACGAAAATCCGATTCTGGAGAAAGCCGAAAAGGAACACGCCAAGCAAAAGAACGAGCTGATTCAGTGCCCGGTTTGCCAGGCTGAGAACTCCATGCACGCCCGTCGATGCATCGGCACCGATCACAAAGGCGCGCGATGCGAACATTTCTGGTCAAGCAAGCTTTGCCCTGATTGCGGCACAAAGAATGACATCGTGGCGCGCTCATGCAGGCACTGTCATCGCGAGCTGATCGATCCAAACGAAAAGCTGACCGGCAAGCATTATACGGATAGCGATATTGGCTCCGTGGTATCCATGAAGCTATCGACTGGATCGGGCGGAAAGCTGATCGTTCAGTACGAGATGGAAAACGGTGACAGGCCTGCCGAGTTCTACTATCCGAATGCTGGAAATAATCGCACGGTGAACACTCGTGTCTGGTATCAGAATTTCGTGAAGGTGCATGTGCCTTCTCCTGGGTATCAGGGTCGCGCAAGGGCATTTACGGCGGCTAAGGCAGTGGAGTTGGCTGGTTGTTTTGGAATTCCAACGGCTATGGCCTATCGATGGAATGCGGAAAAAGGAAAATGGACTATTGGGCGCAAGGTTTTTAAATCGCAGCTCCAGGGTGTTAGCGGGGATGTTGCGGAGAATGAGGAAGTGGAGGTGGTTGAATGACTCGGATAATTGTTTGCGGAGGTAGGGGATACAAGAATCGAGAGCATATTTACGCCGTTCTCGATCACGTACATGACAAGCGCGTAATTTCTGAAATTATCCACGGGGATGCGTCAGGCGTAGATAAAATATCCGGCGACTGGGGAAGGTTGAACTCTGTACGAGTTACGGCCTGCATGGCAGATTGGAAAACTAACGGAAGGGCTGCCGGACCTATAAGAAATCGCTTTATGCTCACCCTCAAGCCTGACGGGGTAGTAGCTTTTCCTGGCGGTGACGGTACAGCTGATATGTGCTCTCAGGCAGAAAAAGCCTCTATTACAGTTATGCGGATCAACGAATGATCCGCATCTATGACAGCGGCTACCGAGGCGCGTGCAGAACTGAGCGCGCCGAACAGATCGACAGCATCAGCTGGGTCGATCACAATTTCCCTGAACGATCCACGCTTCTCTTCCATCCCGCCAACGAAGCAAAAGGCACTGCAAGCCACCACGCTCTACGCAAAAAGGAGGGCGTGCGTGGCGGCGTATCAGACATCATCGACCTGAATAACACGCCCTCATTCATTTGCGAGCTGAAGCGAAAGGATCGCACGAAGTCGGCATTGTCGCCGACACAGAAGACTTTTACCGCCGCCGCAGATGCAGCGGGGCACTTCGTTTGCGTGTGCTATGGCTTCGAACAATTCAAGCTTGCGTATAACGATTATATCGCATACCATGTCAAACAGCAGGTCATAAAGGCCTGATAGAAAATAGAGGGTGATGAGGATGGCGACGATTGAGGAAATTGGTTTTTGCAAGCAGGTAATGGAGCTTGCGATGCGCATTACGGCTCAGGGCAAGGAAGGTTTTCATGTTGGTTACGTTGCTCATGTAGACGCTCTAGTTGTTCATCGGACTGATCAACCGGAAGGATGGACCTACAACGATCACTATATCTACCTTGGTGATAATCCTGCCACCGGCAAGGATTCCTTCTCTGAAATTTCAGCTCTGATTGAAGATATGAGCAAATTTCTCGAAACAGACGAAGACGGTATCCCACTATGACTCGCACCCAAGCATTCAAGAAAGCAGAATTCCTGATTCGCAACGGCGTACAGGTCAAGGTTGGCGCTGATTTTGGCGTTTGGTATTGCGAGATTTTTAAGGTGGCGAAATGAAAAGACTGATCGTTGTTCTTTGTTTGGCCGTGGCGGCCGGTTGCACAGATCAAAGCGGAGCCGTTCAGGTTCTCACTGGTGCTGGCTATTCTCAAATCAAGATCACTGGATACAAGCCATTTTCTTGTTCAAAAGATGATGCCCAGTCGACAGGGTTTGAAGCTATCGGGCCTACAGGCATTAAAGTCTCCGGCTCGGTTTGCTCCGGTCTTATCTTCAAAAATCAGACAATCAGGTTTAATTGATTATGAGCATCATCGAAAACCTACCATCAGCTGATTACTTCGCCTACGAAGCCGCAAGCAACTCAGGATTAAAGCTTGTTCGTCAGTCTGCGGCCCATTTCAAATACCGCGAGCAAGAAGACTACGACACTCGCGCAAAGCAGATTGGTACGGCTTTGCACATGGCTTTGCTTGAGCCTGATCAGTTCAGTCGTCACTACCTTATCGCTCAGTGTGATGATCGCCGTGATGCGCACTACCGTGGCTTAGCCAAGGATGCTGGTGGTGATCGAGTTCTTACCATCAGTGAACATCGTCGGCTGATCAATATGCAGGATCGAGCTTACGCCAATACTCGATTTAAGCGGCTAATGCAATCTCACGGCCGAAATGAACTGTCGGTATTCTCGGTAGATCCTGAAACCGGTGTACCAGTTAAATGCCGATTCGACCGTAAGCTCGACGGCATGTCAGCACTGGATATCAAGAAGTGCCAAGATGCTCGCGGTTCTGAGTTCGTCAAGGCTATCAGCAATTACGGCTACTACATGCAGCTCGCTTTCTACCAGGCAGTGTGGAAGTGGGAAACTGGCGAGGATATTCCTGAATTCCCATTGGTGGCGATTGAAGAGAAGGCGCCGCACGGCGTTGTTCTGCATGATTTGGATGAGGTGGCGCTGATGCTTGGTCGTAAGCATTATCGAGAGGCGCTGAACACCTATGCGCGCTGCCTTGATTCTGGTGTGTGGCCTGGTTACGAGGATGAGTCAGAAGTGACCAGCGTGACCAATTGGGCGGCTGGTGAATTGATGGATGAGATGGGAGGGTTTGCAGAATGACCATTACGCGTGAAGATTTTATGGGTACTACCCAAGCAAAGAGCGACCAAATTAATTCCGCAGATCTTCTTGGCGGTCCACTAGTATGCCAAATCAACGACATCCAAATGACAGGCTCAGCAGAGCAGCCAATCAGCATCTACGTCGATGCGCATCCGCAACCATGGAAGCCATCAAAGACGTCTCGTCGAGTGCTGGCGGCCTGCTGGTCGGATGTTGACCCGTCTGAGTGGGTAGGGCGATTCGTCGTGCTGTATAACGACCCTACGGTCATGTGGGCAGGCAAGGCAGAGGGGGGAATTCGTTGCAGTCACCTGAGCCATATCAGTGAAAAGAAAACTATTATGGTTAATGCGACTCGCGGCAAAAAGGCTGCGCAAATCGTAGAGCCATACCATTCACAAGAGCAGGCGCCACAACAACCAACCTACTGGCCTGATGACGCCTTCGAAAAGCAATTCAAGAAGGCTGAGCCGTTGCTTATCAGCGGCGAAAAAATGGCAGACGACGTAATCGTAGCTCTTGAGGGTAAGGCGCTACTCAGCGAGGGCCAGAAGGCTCGTCTGCGCAGATGTAAGGCCGAAGATCCTTTACCAGACGATGCGCATGTACCAACTGAAGATGGCGATCCATTTGGAGATCCATTCCAAGAGCAAGACCAATAAAAGAAGGGCGCCGATATGGCGCCCTTCTTCATTCTGGCTTGTCTACAAGCTGCCATTTCCATCCGTTCCATTTGGGCCATTTGCTAAAAGTAACTTTTGGAGGAGCAAGCTCGTGACAGCCTGAAGGTATTAGCCAGCACCCTGGGTTTTGCGGATCTGGATCTGCGGCGGTCTCTCCAACATACATTTGGTCAGAATCCGTCTGGTATACGATTTTTTGTCCTGGGAATAATTTGATTGTCATCAGTATTTAATCCAATAGTTTACTGTTTTGTTTCTTGGCCTGGTTTCACTAGACGTTCTTGATACTAGAGATGTATCAATAGAAAGGTTGTAGATTTGCTGAGATACAGATGACGATGTTGTGTATTGACCATAAATACCTGTCGGGATGGTTGTTATAGCTCCAGATGCTGAACCGCCTCCCGCCGCCATCTGCACCCTTTCAAGCGTACCCCTTACAACTTGAGAGGCGTCTGCCTGAGATGACCCAAATACCCTGGACTGATCTATGCCCCTGCCATCATCAAACCCTCTCAAAAATTCACCCCTAAAATCTGGAAGCCTGAATTGTAAACTTGTTTCTCCGCCAGTATTCCAGGTTGATCCTATTTGATTGAAAAGTCTTGGATATGATGATTTAAGAACGGCAGAACCATTGCACTTCAGCCACCCCACCGAAGGGATATTATTATGTGCGACAGCCTTCAAATCGCCCGCTTCATTTGCCGCAAAAAAAGATGATCCTACAAATCTCCAGAAGCCAGAGGTGCTTACTGGATTATTGCCCGTATTTGAAGCAACAATGCTTTCATAATAATTACCATCGCTGGCAAAAGTCGGAGCGCCAATTCCGTAAATAGCTTGTGGGTGATAGTCCATCACGCCATTTCTTTCTACGCCCTGCAGGGCGCTGTCAACGCGATTATGCCACCAGTTTTCTTGCCCTGCTGGCGGAGCATCTTTATCTAGACCGCCTTCCCATCCGGTTGTTTGGCGGGTATTGTCTGGCGTCTGAAATACCGTGCTGGAGTCTTGGGTTTCTACTCCTTGAGCCCAGCGTACGTTAAATGGTTGCCTGGACATTATTGTACGTCTCCCGGAAGCGTATAGTTCGCATAGTTAAAAATTCTAGAGCTTGCCGCTTCGATAGCATCAATATTTTTTGGAAGCACAAAATATGGCCTCAGCATAACCCCTTGAGGTCTTGGGATTATCTCAAAATTCTCAAGAAGGAATTTTGTATTTGCATCTGGCTCTTTTTCGAACCCTAGCTGAAATGACATATCCCCAAAATCAACCAGAGATGTTACGTCAAATCCTAGAATAAACTCAGTAAGTGTGACTATGCTGTCATAGCTGCAATCACTTATGTTTCTTGCGATTTTTGCCTTTACCAATTTCCGATAAAGGTCATCGCTCAATGGTAGATCTTGAGTTTCGCTCCCGTCACCAATATATGGTGCTACGTTGTAATTTACATAGGAGGGATTACCCTGATATCCGAAAACCTGATAATCAGTAATTCTTACTATTGGGCGTACAATACCAACAATTCTACCAATGATATTTAGAAGCTCATTGGTTGCGGTGTCAGGATTATAGCTCCTGAGCAAAATATCAAAAGATGGCTCAAAATTGCTATCTGCAAGCTCTGGAATTATTCTCAGCCACTTTGTAAATTTTGGCCTTCCTCGGTATTGGTTGACAATCCTTGATTCAGCTAGAGCCGAGCTATTCAGTGTCATGGCGCCACCACTACGACGATATTATCTTCGTCGAAGGTTGCCAGTTGATTATATGCCGGAGTAATCGTTGCGGAACCTAGCGATCCAGCTGAGGTGCCTATGGTGATTGATGTGGCATAGCTATCACCATATTGCCCAAGGATCTTGTTTACTGGAGTATACAGGCGACCTACAGGAACAACTTCACCAATATCATAGCCACCCTGGTTAAATCCGATTGATGTATCTCCAGAGAACAAAGACTTTGTGGCGTCAGCAATAACGGCCTGAATAATCAGTTGATCTATGTTGCTTGGTAGCGTTCCCTTACGCTGAATTTGAATATTTGCATAGATTGATAATGCCAGAGCACGCTGAAAAGTGAATGGGTTCTCAATTCCGGTTACTGGAGACGTAACGTAAACCAGCACGCCATTTGTGCCCGGAGGATCCACCCATGTTTCTGTCTGCTCATTCCAGCGCGGAAACATCCCACATCCTGGATTTTTCTTTTGGGAGATAGCTAGACCTATCTCGGCATCACTGCCGCCGTTGACTACTATTGCTATAGAGTGGCCGGGAATTCCATTCGCATCGGTGGTGTTTAGATAATTTTCATACACCTTAACCGATGTAACTGTGGATACGGCGCCGACCTTGGCGGTCATGTTATCCAGGGAATTTGAGCCGTTAATTGATACGGATTCAGTTCTCCGGATGCGATATTCGGCATCGGTCTCTTCTGCTTGCCCCTGTGTGGCCGCCAGTGGGTTTGTCGCAGACGAAAGGCCGGGAGTCGGTGTGCCGATAACGGTAAGCTCTCCAGCCATAGCCGAAACGCGACCCGGGGTGGTGCAGGTAACAAAGCCAGTTCCAGTGCCGCCACTGCCAATAACTATCGAGCTGTTTAAGGTCCAGGCCGTATTGTCGATCCGGCTACGAATAACAGTTACTGTAGCTGGAATGATTGACGTAGGAACCCCGGTAAGAATTATAGGCGCGACAGAAAACGTGGCTAGCTGGCGTGGAATCCCGCTAATGGCTCCGATGTCGTTGAGAGATTCTCCAACTGCGCTTGCCGGATCTTTGCTGCGATAGACTGCTACTAGAGTCTCATCAAGATTAGCCAAGGTCTCTGCGTCGGTACCATTCTTCTGCCCGTCCGGCGAGTCTGGATCGATATTCCAGGCCGGATCAATATTGAGCAGCTTGGTTTCTATCGCGCTCAGGTATTCATTTAAGCTGACGCCGACAATGCCTTGTGGAGTGACTCGTGCCATTAAATGGGCGCCTGTACGAAGGTGGTTTCGGACTCTTGTCCTGATTTGCTGATTGTACCAGCTTGCACGGTAAGTAGGCGCGTAGGTAGATCGTAGTTGACTGCAAAAGCCGTCATTCCAGCCACTCCAGGCGCCAGCAAAATTCGGCGCCTAATGACAGCCTCTCTACTTGCCGCCGTCCTGCTGTTCTTGCCCAGGATTCCTGGGGAGCCTTTCGTATCAAACCATGGCGTTCCAGCCTGGATATTAAGGAACCACTCATTGGTGAACAGCTTGAGTCTTGTCCTGATGTTCTGTGCTACTTCGTATGCCGAGTATCCTGTAAGGAATTGCTCCCCGCTGGTTACGATATCTCCAGTTGAATCTAGTGCGCGAACAGTCATACAACTGGTACTCCGCTGATCTGGTTGCCAGCAGTTACGCCGGAGGTTCTGTGATTTACCAGGCTAATGTTTCCGGCAACTACATCCGTGGGCGAGGTCACCAATCCAGCCGGAGTGAACGTTACACCATTGATATTCACCGTGCCGTCAGCACCAATCCTGATATGTCCGGACGGGTTTTCTACGGCTACAGAACCATCGCCTTTTAGCCATGCGAATTGACCTCCGTCATTGCTTCTAAGCCTGATTCCGTCGTTTGCGAAGTTCTTAATGCAACCGGGTATGGATCGGAAGCCGGGCACAAAATATGCGTCATCCTGACTAAATCTGCGGGGCTCAGATTTAACAGCTACGCCACCCTGGTCAACCCAAGAATCAATACATTCCTGAGAGAAGAATAGGGCGCCTTCGGTGCCACGATCAATCTTGCACTCCAGTGTGCCACCGGTTCCGCCCCAGAAGTTTACAGGGACGTAGATGGTTGGGCTCCTATCTAGATGCTGGTCATCAGCCGTATGGAGCTTAAGGCCTATCTGAACCTGAGCCATTTGCGTGGCGGGATCAAAGGACAGCACCTGACCTGGCACAGAAGTCTTCATGTTGTCCTTCATCCAATCGCTGAGTACAGCCTCGAGCATCGTGGTGAAAACGTTCTTCTTGTTGCCAAGCGGATCATCAGCGCTCATCGTGAAATTCTCTCTGCCAGAGACGCCTGATCAGCGGCGTCGAGTCTTAAGCTATTGAGCTGAGTTTCCCATGTCTGGCCGTGCGAGTCACCGCTATGGACGATTCTAGATACCTGATAAACACCCTCGCCAATTGACCTAGGGATTTCATTGAAATAAGCACCGGAGAATGCGAATTCGGGTGCCAGGGATTCAATCTGAATCTTTCTGCCTAGTTGAACAATTGGATTGAGAGCTACGCGCACATTTACCTCGGTATCCGTGACGATTGGCGAGCCTTTCATGCCTGTTCTAGCCGAGAAGACAAACATGTCACCTTCGACTTGATATCCGTTTCTCAGGATCACAGTCACGTTGTTTTCCACGGCCCATGTAAAATCGAAGCTTTTTTGAAGCTTGTTCAGGATCTTAATTGGGTCGCCTTGCAGGACCGATCCTCTGGCTCTTGTCGGCAGGTCACCGAAATCTCCGTGGAATATCACTGGATTACCAATCGCCTGCGCGCATGAACGAATGATGTCTACTGCGCTGGCAGACGGTCCAAGGCTTTGGTTGACGGTGTTGAATGTCGCGGCTTTGTCGCTGCTCCTGCAAAACAGCTTGATACCCCTCGTGCCGCTATTTCCTACCGGAATCCTTTGGACGTTGATAACCTCGCCCTTGAATATCGGACCAAAAAGTTCCCTGTATCCAGCCTGAAGGGTTACCGAGCGCCATTTATCAAATACAGCCTCTTCGGTTTCCCTTTTCAGGTTGTATATACTTATTTCAGCGAAACTCAGGTACCCACCGATTTCATGTTGAACCAAGAAGCTAATCCGCAGCGCCTGACCATTATTATAGGCATCGTCGCGCATCTGGATATCCAGATATTCTGCGCTGTTGCCCAGTTGTAACTGATAACGCCTGCCAAAAATCTCAGACATTGGACCATACCAATTGGTTATCTATCCCAAGGTTGTCAGGCGTGGGAGCGTCTCCACTCATTACCAGCGTGCCAAAACCTTCAGTCGTTGAGCCCGGGTATAGGCCTGAAAACATATCCACACCTATATGCAGCGGCCTTCCAGCGGTCAAAAGCTCATTATTTGAACGCCTGATATCCATCCGGAAATATCCATATCGCTGCTGCCACTGGAGCTTGAACAGGAACACATTGGCGCCCAGTTGTGCTGAGAAAGTCTGCGCGGGCACTGCGATAAGGGAGATTCTATAGCTTGGCATTAAGGCACCAGTTCTGTGTTAACGCTTCCGCGAGAGGTACTAGGCGCAGCCTGATTCTCAGATGGATCTAGTGCGGGCAATTGATCGCGACTTTGAATGCCAGTCTGCACCAGTCGAGTATAAACCGTGTTCAGCTGTCTAAGCTCTGCGATGAATATTAGACCATCTTCGTTTTCTGGGTTTCTGCGGTAATCTAGGCGAATCAAGACCATGTCATCCAGCACTTCAAGGCCGTTATCAACGCTGAAGCGCTCAGTTGTGATCATCAGTTCGTTAAGAGCCGAGATTGCAGCTGCGGCGCGGGTAGATTCGTCGCCGGCCAAAAGGTATGCAGCTACGCCACCGATTAAGCCGCCCGCCACGCCGCCTACTGCGCTACCAATCAGGCCAGCACCAATCAGGCCGATATCATCAAGACCAAAGCCTAAAGGAGTGTTGGAAATCGCCCCGGTCATAATGTATCGGTTTGGGTTGATAATCCTGTGGTCATTGACGTTTGCGCCAAACTCCACGGGATATTCGGTCAGGGTAATCGATTTGCTGGTGATATTCTCCAGCTCAGCATCAAATTCAAGACCGCCAAGATTTGGTGCTTTCTGAGTGAAAATGCTGAGCAGGGACATAATAGTTATTTCTCGCTGCTTTTCATGTCATTCATGGTTTGGGAGGCCATCTCGCCAACCTCTTCGCGGATCACTTTTTTCACCATAGCCTCGTCAGCGCCATAGAAATTATATTGGCGGTTATCATCGCCGCGAGCTGCTAAGTTTTCTGCCCTTCCTCCGCGCAACTCTGCCTCGCCTTCGGTATCGCGTGGCCGTTCGTAATAGCGTGATACGACAGCGCCAGCCTCTACAGCCGTGGACGCTCGGCGTAGCCGATTGCCTGCGCTCTGCTCCTTGCCTTTCGTCATCTCGTAGTCGACAAAATTTAACTGCTCTTCAAGCGATGAGCCGCGAATATCCTTGCCTGACCACGCTTTAAAGTCGGCTTGTCGATCTGGATGCCATTGAGCGGCGCCATAAGCTTTCCCGCTGTCACCTACCGCTGTAGGATCTAGGCGGGATTCGGCATCGAGATTGGCTACAATCCCGGCTGCCTGGTTGCGAGTCCAGCCTTTCTTTTGAAAGTGCTGGATGGCTAACTCGGTCATGTCTCTGCCGCCCTCGGCCTCGATACGCTTGCGCACAATCTCATCTTCGCCGCTATTCAGGCTGGATGAATACAGGAGCGCGCCAAGGCCGCCAGCGGCAACGCCAAGCAGGCTAGCCCCACCGGTTGCTGCGGCTGATCCTGCCGCGCCAGCTGCTGCGCCACCACCAACAAGAGCCCTAAGAGCGGCGAGCCCTTTAAGCGCGCCCGAGCCACCCATAAGCAGTAGCGCGGCAGTGACCAGCTCAATATTCTCGGCAACGCCACCGAAAAACTCCTTGAGACCAGAGTCGATCAGGTCTTTATTTGCTACGTAAAATTCATTGAAGTTCTTCACCATCTCAGTGATAGCAGGAGTCAGCTCACCACCGATAATGCGCCCCATGGATTTAAATACTTCCTCACTATCCATAAGGGCGCGATTCAGCTCTTGCGCATCTTCCGTCTGCTCTTTGGTCAGAAGGTTGTATTGGGAGGCTGCTTTGAATTGCCCTTCAATTGCAGCCCTACCGCTTGATAGAAGCCTGATTTGGGCGTCATCCAGGCCAAGCGCTCTACCAGCCTGAACTTGCTGAACCTTGTTCATTTGCGAGAATGCATCTGACAAGTCAAGGATTGCATCTGTAGTGCTTTTAGCGCCGGTAACCGTGCGCGGATCCACGCCAAAACGAGCTACCTCACCCATCCATCCAGTATTACCGGTGATTGGTGACGCCATGAGGTTCTGAATATTCTTCAGCATCCCAAATGCATCTGCCGCCTGGCCGCCTTGGCGCTGCAATGCATAGCCGAGCTTTTGCACGTTTTCGGCTGCGGTGCCATTTAGACGATTGAAATTCTCAAGCTCTGATCCGGCATTTTTGAAGTCGGTGACTACCTTTTCAATGCCAAGTTTTGCGGCAAGAGTGGCGCCAAGTTGCAGGGCGCTTTTCGATATGCCATCGAATGCAGCCGACCCTTGGTCAAAGCTTTTCTTGTCGACCTGAAGGCCGAGGCCGATCATGAACTGTTCTAGTACGCGCACTTTTAGCCCTCGACTGTTAAGCCAATTCTAACAGTAAAAAGCCCGCACTAGGCGGGCTTGGATTCTTCATCCATCTTTCTACGATCATGAAGCATTTCATCTAGAACAAGATTGAATTTCTTCACATCGCCAAGTGTGTATGTGCCATCACACAGCTGTTGCCAGGTACATAACGAAGGGCATACGCCGTTTATCCCTGTGCAGGGTCGCCAGAGGAACCAGTCGATGGCTGGGTTGGTTCTTGGTCCTGCTTCTCCTGATCCTCGGTGGTAGCGGTAGAGCTGCGGAAGAGGCTCAGGAGTCCCGTAAAATCCGCGAAGTTCACCCCTAAAGCCAGAACAGCCAGCTTGATGTAGTCCTGCATGCGACCCTGAAAGGTGTTCAGTGTAACCATAGATCCGTCAGAGACTAGCGAGACCTTGCCCAGAATCAGATCAAGAATTCGGTTAAAGTCGTGCTCAGGGATGCGAGCCATCAGGGTTCCCATAATGCCTAGCGCAGCAGTATCCGCGCCAGTGCCAGAGAATCGCGCCATGGAGACTTGTTGCAGCGCCGCCTCCATGCCGTAATGCGCAAGCAAATACATCACGGAGCGCTGATCCTTTGCGGAGGCCATCGCTACCTTATACTCGACGCCATCCATTTCAACAGTCTTGATTAGGTCCGCTGCATTCAATGTCATTGCGCTACATGCCTGTTGAATTCAAGTACAAAGGTGGCGTCGTTCATGCCTGGACCTGCGCGACCCATAGATTTTGGCGTTACGATTACGCCCTCGGAGAACACAGCACCCTCAAGGCCAGTAAGGCTAGCATAGGTGCCAGACATCTCGGTGCGCGCATTGTGTGCAGCCTGCAAGGCCAAGGCCTGAGGACTGCCAGGCATAAGGTTTAGCGTTACCCGGAGCCCTGGGTTTTTGCGGTGAAAGCGCACGGCATTACCGCCGAGGCCTCGACTCAAAACGGCGCCAGGATCGATCTGCTCAATAACCAGAGGCGGGTCACTCCGCCCCCAATCACTGACGGCGCCGACAGCCGTGATAACGATGATGCAATTCTCTGCGGAAAGATCAGCAAGTGCCATTGTGGCGCCCCTTTAGATAATGGTTATTCGACATCCACAATCACGTCGACGGCATGAATGGCGCCTGCGCGGTAAATCCGCATCAGAATTGGGGCCGACTTGCGCGCTGCGCGATCCGCATCACTCAGGTCGAGAATATCGTTAGGTACGGTCAGAATTTCGTAGCCTGCGGTGAGCTTGGTTTTGCCGTCATCTGGATCAAGGTAGTTGCGAGCGCCCAGATAGCCGTTAGCGATGAACTGTTGGCCGACCTGATTGGCGGCATTGATCAGCTCTAGCTCACCTTCGGGGGTTTGCTTGAGTTTGGCAACCTGATTGGCTAGGGTGTTGTACAGGGCTACGGTCAGGTAATTGACGAACGCGTCCAAGTTGAAGACATCATCAATGAACTCGCCGTATGTCGAGGTAGTCTTGCTGTTGATGACTCGACCATTATCGACTTGGCCGCCAGTCTCTACCTTGGTGTAGAAAACTGCGCCCTTGGCTTTTAGCGCGCCATAGGCGGTGGTATTAAGGTTTTCCGCATCAATACCTGGCAGTTTTTTGAACTCGCCGGTAATGGTCGTATCGTTAGCGCTGAAGTTTACTCGGCTAAACACGGCTGCCAGCTCAAAACCGGCATATTTGGCAGTTGCATGGCTCAGGATGAATGCGCGGCGATTACCCTGGGTTACCGAGCGACTAACAATGTCGGTACTTACGGCGGGATCGCGAACGTTGGCATCGTTGCTGGTGAAGGCAAAGAACTTGCCAGCAGCATCCGCCGCAGCCTCGATTGCCAGGACTGCGGTTAGGTCGGCACGAACGCTACTATCAAATTCGAACCAGTAGAACCAGATGCCTTTGCTGATCGCGTCATTCAGGGACTCGACTGGAGTGTCATTCTCGATACGGCGATAAACGCGCAAGGTCTTTGGCTTTGGAATAGCGCTAAACCAAGCCTGGGCCGCAAGGTATGTATCGCTTGCAATGTTGAAGTCAACAGCCACCTCAACGGCGCTGCCGTAATCACGGTAAGAACCTTGCGTGAAGGCGGTTACGGTAGTGTCGTCAAAATCGGCGAAAAACATACCTGCGCCAAAGTTGGCTGTGCCTAAACCGGCCGCAGAAATGCGCGTCTCAATACTAATTATCTGTTCAGCCGGATAAGCCATTTACCTGCCCCTGAGTTAGAACAATCTGGTTTTCGTTCTCTACCGCGTATTCTACGCGATAAATACGGTTGACTCTATCTTCTACCAAATCCTCATGGTAGAGGTGAATTTCTATTTGTGAGCGCTCTTCCTGGCTTCCGGAATAAAGCCCGGTCAGGTTGTTTGGTGGGGTAGTGCGAGTCCACCCCATCTTATTCGTGCGTAAGATCTGCTTAACTGGCTCTCGTTTATTCGCCTCAAAGAGAGCGGCTGCATAGTCCATCGAGCGAGCGCGGTAGAAATTGATGCTGAATTGCAGAACCATTTGGCTTCGGGTTTGATCAAGGATGTCATCGTATTGCGCAGGGTCATCCAGTGATGGTGCGCTACGCTGCGATTTCATAGCTTGACCCCATCCCGTAGGGTTTTGCAGGCGAATAGAGCAATAGCTGCCAGCTGGGGCTGAGAAGTTCTGATCTACACTGACCATATTGGCGGGTAGGCCGGTAACGGCTACTACGATTTTCGCTACAGCCTTTGAGAGTGACTTTGAATCAATCATGGCGTTACCTTTGCCAGAATTGCTGCGACCTGCGCCGGATCTACGCGCACCACGGCAGCGCGGCAGAAGTTATGCCATGGTCGATAGTCGACCTGAATAGCCTTCCACCAAATCGGATCATCCAAGCCAGGATTTACCGAGAAGATAAGGATGTCTGCCAGCTTGTCTGGTGCTGATACTTCAATGCCCTTGCCGTCATTGCGGTGCACGATGCGAATGTCATTGATGCGTTCTCCGCCATTGGTCAGGAATTCAATCTCTCGATCACTAGCGGCCTGGATATTGGCTTGAAAGGTATCCGCATAGGTTTGAGCGTATACCGTCTCGAAATCAACGATGGTTTCGCCGTAGCGCACGAGCTGAGGCGTATGCGTGACGAATGGTGGCGATACGTGCCCCATCATATTGATGCTCACGGTGCTTTAGCCCATTCAAGCAGTTGGTCATCTGTATCTGCATGTCCTGCGGTAAAGCGAAGATTAGGGCTGCTCTCCCTGGTCATGCTACGAACAAGATCCATTTCCTCGTCGGTAAACTTGACAGACAATGGCTGGTCTTCAGCCGAATACCAGGTCTCACCAATCTTAACTTTCATCAGATACCTTCCTCGATAGGCTCGCGGCTATCCACGATGTCGTAGTTGATGCTTTGACGCAGCGCACCAGTATCAATAAGCGGGCTTGAGCTGCCTTTCTTTGCAATCGTGTAGGCGGCGTTAGGCGTAAATGGACCTTCTACAATCTTGCGCTGCACGTGACCCATCGCCAGCAATCCAAGACGATGCAGAAGTCTCGACATCGGTTGCGCACCAGTCACTACGCCAGGAATCTCACGCTCAACAAGACGCAGGTACTTATCTTGATTCTCTTCAATGGCTGAGCGTAGGAATGGGCGAGCCGGAATATGCCCGTCTGCGGTGCCAAATTCGTTAACCGCTGCGATAGTTGCTATCGTAAGCCCGTCTTCGTACACGCCAGCGCCTTTTGGTACACCTACATTTACTTGCAGCTCATTGCCAAAGTTCTTCAGAAACTGATCCAGAGCTTGCTGGATTTCCTGGCGATTCAACACGGCAATAGTCGGCTTAATCATACGCAGATAGCTCCCATGCCAGCACGATTGCGATACTTGAGGAAGTCGATACCGTAAGGCGTCAGACTCAGCAGGTAATCCCACGCAGACGCGCCACCAGTAACAAAGCCGGGAATAGACTGGCTTACCGACTCGTCACGCACGCTTTTGCTGGATTGCACGTAAGGCGTAGATGCGCTGCCCGTACCATTTACGGCATCGGCGCGAATCTTGTCGAACGTCAGATTGTGAGCTGTTAGCGCGAACCATGCCATCTGCAAAATTGAGTAAGGGAAATAGGTTCCCCATCCCGAGCATCCGCAACCGCCGATGTCGCCAATGGACACATGGAGCGCACGCAAGATGGCGGCGTCAGTCCATTTCACTGGATCGGCGAATTCAGGGTAGAAGGCGCGGAAATCAGCAACTGTGGTTAGGTCGATTGTTACGTCTGGTCTAGCCATGTCGGGCCTCGCGTGGAATGGGTCGATTCTATCATGATAATGACGACCACAAAAAAGCCCGGACATAATCCGGGCTTTTTCTATTGCGACGTAACTATTATTTCTTGGCTTTGCCAGCATCGGCCAAGGCCGATTCAGCGGTATCGGCGCGCAGCTTTTCCTGACCCAAAGAATCCGAAAGCTCTTCGTTTTTCGCGGTCAGTTCATGCACTGCATTTTCCAGGGCGGTCAACTGCTTGCGCAGATCAGCCACATCTGCCGACTCATCTACCGGGCGCACCTCACCATCGACTACATAACCGGCTTCGTAGAAGATGTCGCCTTTGAGAATGGATGGATCAACCGAGGCGGACTTACCCGCCTCGATTACAGTGCCATCATTCAGCGTTACTGGGTTTTTGCTGACATTGGTCACAAGCTTGTTTTTAGCGGTCATATTACACCCCGTCTACGTACAGGTGAGCCAGAGGAATACGCAGCTCAGTACCAGCCAGGCGCACGATACCAGCCGATTCGAAGCGCAGGCCGCCATGGCTAACCACTGGAGCCTCCAGCTGGAACGGCATTGGCAGGTGGAACTTAACGAACTGCTCGTTACGGGTGTAAACCATCATGCGGTCAACGCCACCAACGCCAGCACCAGCCAGTTGCAGAACTGGTTCGAACGTTACGTTCAGAACTCGCTCCAGATAGCTGATCAGCGTTTCCGAGGTGTTCGGAATGCGGAAGGTAGCCATCTGGCCGTACTGGAACAGCGGCAGCAGGATATGCGTCGGACGGAAAACGCTGTTTGTCTGAGTAACGAATACACGCAGGATCGCGTTGTTAAACAGGTTCAGCAGCGACTGAGCGACCAAGTTAGGATCGGTGCCCGCGATGATCTGCGCGATGGTCTGGTTTGCGCCACCAAGCAGGGTGCCGGTAGCCACAATCGGCACGCCGGTATAGTTGACCAGGCCGCCGTTAGCCAGCGATGGCACCCGAGCGTCACCACGGAAGGCTACGCGGTCAAGGAACTGTTCGGTGAGCATCCGAACGCCCATCGGCTTTTCAGCCAGATAGTTGATCGAACCGCCGCGAGTGTTTCGCTCCAGCTCCATCGCCTTGTTCACTTCTTGCAGGGTGTAGGTGTAACCCAGCGAGTAGGTGTGAACGTCAACGCCGCCGATGGACGAAGCGATTTCTGCCAGCGGGAAGTCGTGCGCCAGATCGCCCAGAGGCGCAGGCTCGCCACGGAAGTCCAGGGTTTTGAACGCGATGCTGTCGATCCAGTCTGGAGCGCTGGTATCCACCGGCAGGATGCGCGGATATTTGATTTCAGGGTACGGCTGACGCAGAACCTCTTGTTCTACGTAGGTCAGCTGACCAGTGATGAAGCCCAGTGCGGCCTGGGCCTGTGCGTCGCGTGCGTACATATATAAGCCCCTTATGCGGCCAGAGTGGTCAGGCCTTTGCCTTGGAGCTGGACAACAGCCAGACCGTTAGCAGAGGCATCAGTGAGGAAGCGAGCGCCTGGAATCAGGTGGTAGCCAGTGGTTGCGGCGTTGGTGATTTCACCGGTAGTAGGAACCATGTAGACCGGTTGACCACGAGTTGCACCAGCAACAGTCTTAACCCATACGCGACCGTAGCTAACCAAGTTCGATTCGCGGCCAATTGGATATGCGCCGACTGGGTTGCCGTTGCCAGGGAAGGCGCCAGAAACCATGACCGGACTGAATACCGAGATGCCCAGGAACAGGGCGGCGGTTGCAGCTGGCAGTCGACCGGATTTAGCGGACACGCTTGGAACCACACCGCGACCGAAAGGAATTGCGGTCAGCTCAGGCACGAAGGTTTCGAGGTCGGCCATCGAAAGGTCATTGATCATGCCCTCGTAAGCAATACCGGCATATTGGTTAAAGGTATCGAATGCTACGGCCATTACTTGTCACCCCCTTTGAGGAAAGAACCATAAGCCTTGGTGCCATCCATTTGGCTTCGGGCGTCTTGGAATGCTTGAGTGTCTTTTGCGAGCGCGTCCAGAGTGCTGCGCGCATCACTGGTCATGTCTTTCTTGTCGTCTTTCTTGTCATCCTCATCCTTCTCTTCGGATGCAGCGTCGAAGGCCGCTTCTACATAAGCAGGGCTTTTGTCTGCCCAGCTGCGAGAAGGCTTGAGGGATGCCATAACAGAGCGCTTGATCTCTAGGACGTTTGTCGACGACTTGCTGTCGAAGCTAGGTACCAGTTTCTGAGCGGCGGAAATCGTGGAAAGCACCGAAGAAACCTTGGCAGAGATTGCAGAATCAGAAGTTGCTACCTCCATTTCCTTCATCTTTTCTTCCAGATCATCGGCTTTTGCCTGGGCTTCATCAGCTCGCTTTTCGGCTTCATCGGCAACATCTTCCAATACGGAGATTGCTTGCTCTACGACAGCAGCAGCTTCTTCGTCCAGAGTCACCGAGCGGGTTTTCTTGGAATCCAAGAAGACTTTACGCTGTGTCATAGTTGCATTACCTTTTGGTTTGGTGTCAAAAATACGGGCCTCTTTTCCAGCCCTGGCCGCTTCGACAACAGCTACATGGTTAATAACAATGTCCTGTTGTTCGAATTCATAAGGCGTACCGAATGGGTCTACGCCAGACTTTGGAACATATTCTGCCAGATAACCTGGGGAAAGTTCTGCTTTACCAGACATGACATCATCAATAGCCGTTTGATCCTTGATGATCATATCTACAACAACATTCTCGCCATCTTGCATTGCTCCGCGAACATGCCCTACTGAATGCTGCTTGAAAGTCTTAGAGTTTACCAAGTCGCTTGGATGGTCATTAGTCATGTCGCTATCTGGATAGCTGGCGAGACTTTGAGGGGAGAAGACTTGCTCTGGTGGTCGATACACGCCAACCATGCGCTCTGGACCTTCAAGGCCTAGCTCGCTGGAAAGATACTGATAAACACCAGTTCGCGCCGCAATACCCTGCACGCACAAGTAACCTTCCGGCGTCATTGTGCGGGAAGTTGGTTTAAACGAAGCATCTAGAGCAATTCTGGTCATGGCGCTAATAATACCTTATTTGGCCTTTGGGAAATAGTTAACGCCTTCAATCATAGCTTCTGCTGTACAGCGGCAAAGTGGATGGTGTTTTCCAGGGTGCAATCCAGTATTTCCTTTCCATGGCGCGCCCTCGGTAACAAGGTAAACGCCTGGACCATAACCGATATCTTGCCGCGCAATACCCCAGCATGAGATTTTTGCGTTGGGGTATTTTCCAGCTGGATTTCCGGAGACTCTGATATCGCCAGAATCCACGGAGCGGTAATACTCAATCCCCGCTTCTTGTTGGCGTTTGCGGGTCAGGTCCGAATTGATCTTTGCCATCTGATCGCGAGCGATGAACTTGGCGCGCCTATAAGTGACGCCGGTTTCTTCTTGGATCTGCTTAGCGATAGCGGTTGGAGCTAACCCACCATTCATGCCATCCAATACCAGCGTCTCGACTTTCTGGAAATATTCGGATGGAAGCGACTTAATCAGATTCACGTTCGCAGCTACCGAAGCCTCTAGATAGTTGCGCATACCGAGAGATTGCGTGATTCGCGTGATATCGATCCCTACAGCTCTATTTACGGAATCACGGAAATCCTCGGCGTTATCAGCCTCTGCGCGGGATATTGTGCGTGCAGCGATTCGCTCAGCCTGGGCGTTGAAGATATTAGATGTGAATACCTGGGATACCGCTCGGATAGCGCGCAGAATATCGTCAACCCATGAATCCCGCACATACGCGTCGGCAGTGTATTGAGGCTTAAGGCGCTTTAACTCTGGCTCAATAGCCGTATACAGCTGCTTTGCCATTTGACGTACGAGAGATTGCAGCTGAGCGCGATATTCCGCCTCAGCTGCTGCACTTGGCTTTACTGGTTTAGGTGCGCGCAGTTTGCTCTTGCGCTTCGCCATTAGCTCCTGATTGATCAGGGTCATCGTTTCCAAGCGAGAGGGTAGGGAGGTCTTGGCCTTCGTCTTCAAATTCGCCATTGGCCTGTTCCTTCTCCAGCTTGATTTGAGCGTCGATGTCTTCGTCTGTAATGTCGTAGCTACCTACTGCCTGAATGCGCTTCATGGCATGGCTGGTTTTGATCGAGCCGTTATCAATGGCGATCTGATCAGCCTGCGCATTTGCCAGCGTTTGCTGTGCCTGCTCAAGACCGGAGGACTGATAGAGCGGGTTCCACTCAAACTCAAGATCTTCCGGGAATTCGCCGATAGCCGAACGCACCATAACCTGATCCAGCTGCTCCATTTGTAGGCGCATTTCGCCGGTCTGCTTGGTCTTGATAGCGTCGTAATAGTTATTAAGGTCACCTTCTCCTGTTGAGTTCAGCCCGGATGCGGCATCGCCAAACACCTTGGTGACTGGCATTTGGGCGGCGCCAGCGGTCCATACCATGAATTGCTCCATGATTTGGGATAGGCCCGCGAATGCTACCGAATTGCGCTCGTACTTCTCGGTGCCATCAAGAAGCGCCAGGTTAACAATGGACTTCATCATGCCGAACAAGCGGTAACGCTGAGTGATGGCGTCACACTCGGGGCCAGCCAGGGCAGCGCTAAGACCATCCTTAGTGATCGTGTCTACATTAGCCTCAAGTACCAGCGATGCGATGCCTTGCTTGGTCGCCACAACGTCGCGCAGGTCGGACATGCACTGAGAGAGCCGTGAATCGCCCCAGCCTTGCTGCATCTGGCTCAGACGCCGAGGAAGCATGGAGCCCGTGTAGCGAATCAGGTGCGTGTAATGGATGCGAGCAGTGCCGCCGATGATGGTGTAATACTCGGGCAGCATCCAGTTTGGTTTAAGCGGTTCACCGAAATTGAAGTCGATAGGCTGAATATCCCAGCGGTCGAAAACGGCTAGGCGCTTCAGTCCGCCTTTCTTGATCTTGGAAGGATCGAGCGGCTGCGCAAGATCCTGATCGGTAATCATCAAGATTACAGCGCCGCCATACAGGTCGCCCCAGCAGCCAGCTTTCTGAACGATCTGCTGCACGCCGAGACGCTTCTCTTCCTGAGCAATCTCGCGAGCCTCGCCACCATTAAAGGTGCGCCATTCTCGGGTCGCATCCTTGTTGGGCTCATCCACGATTCGGCGTGCAAGCCAATTGGAGCTATAGGCGGCCTCAAGTTCAAACTGGCTGACGTAAGAAAGCCCAAAAGAGTTATGGGTGCGCTTGTCTCGCTGGTTGCCTAGATTGGCAATCATGTTTGTCAGGCTGTCTGATGTGCCGCGAAGGCGGGGTTTATCGGTCATTCGGGCATCTCAAGTCGTACAAATCGTTATGAGCGGCAATCTGCTCTTTGGTGTCGCGGCTCATGCATGCGCGCTCGCGAGCCGTAGTCGTGATCGGCTTAACCCAGGAGCAGGCCGTATCAATCGGCGCGGTTGTGCTTTGACAGCCGAGCATCAAGCTCAGCATCGGTATCAGCAGCCACTTTGGTGTCGACATGTGCGCGCTCCTGAACGGCTTTAATGGTTGCCTGGGCCTGCTCGGCTACTTGAACCTCTTTCTGTTGCTGGACGCCTTCTGTGCGCCCCTGGGACTTGCCGAGAACCTTGCCGATGATACCGCCGAAGATTGCTGCGATACCGGCTACGATTGCTAAGATGGCGGTAAGTGTCATTTATCTATCACTCCGTATTCAAGGTTTCCAGCTACACGGTTTGCCCAGCCCTTGCTGAAGGTGGGCCAGGTGCTTAGCGACGTGTAGAAGCGAATGCGCTTAGAGTTGATCAGGCAAATAACAACCATCTCATCGAGTTTTTTGGTTGACGAAATCGTGGCTGGACCGATGATTCCATCATCAGCAACACCTACTGCGCGCTGGAGTAGTTTTGCGGAAACTGATACGCCGTGGTTGTAGGCGATATCGAAAAGCTGAAAGGCAATAGCGCCGCCAAAGGTATCAGCCTTGCTAGGAATCCAGTATTCACGCTTGGCGATGTCCTTGGCTTGCGCAAGGGTCAGATCGATCATCTTGCCATTGTAACCATTGGATACAGCCACGCGCCGAGTAATACCGTACATGGTCTCGCCGCCAGGATCCTGCGGGCGATTGACGTAGCCGCCCTCATGCCCGATTAGGCGCTCAAATGCCTGATCGAAATTCATGGCTTACCACCGCTATCACCAGAAACAGAATTCTGCTTAACCTGAAGCGCAAAGAATACGGCGATACTCAGGAATACCAGAGTAGCTTTATAAAGATCTGGATCAATAAGATCCTTCAGTTCGGGCATGAACTCACGGGCAGCCGTCAGTGTTGGAATGCATGCAAGGAGCCATGTACTCCAGCGCTTGTGCCATTTTCGCCATTGAGGGATCAATTGCATGTCCGCCGCCCTGATGTTTGATTGGCAGATGATAACATGAAAAAGCCCCCAATTAAGGAGGCTGAAGTTTTGCGGATAATCGTTATGCCTGGCGCGCTTTCCAATCGTTAATGCCGCGACGGATGGCTAGGGCGGGCAATCCGATAGCTTCGGATATATCGCGCCATTTCTTGCCTTCGACTGAATGCATGTAGTGAGATAGTCGCGCCTCCTCATCGGTCATCGGTCGATAGTCTTCTGGCTCAGCATCATTCGTGAGGAATGGGATTGAGGCATGCATGATTACCTCAAGATCATTCACGAAGTCGCGTACAGCCATCTGGGCGACAAGAGGGCGCTCAGGCAGGGATTGCTTAAGGTTTTCGATTAGGCCTCTGAATCCGCCCGTGTCGGCGATTATGGATGGGTGCATTCCACGGAATGGTTCGGCTAGCTCAAGGCAGTGGCGGCGGGCCTGGAGGTATTCTAGGTTGTTGTTCATCTCCAGAATCTCCATCCATTCCTACGGCTGTATCTCGGGAGCGCGAATATATCTATCACAAGCACGACTACGAAGATAAACCATAGTGAGCTTTCTGTTACTGATAACCAAAAAAAACACAACAACATGAATGGCGTAGCTAATGTAATCTGCATATTCATCATCAAACCCTCATCAAATTAAATTACGGATACTGCCACTCAAAACGCCCGACAATCTCTGTGCCGTCTTCTAGGCGATAGGTCATGTCGCGCTCTTTGTTCTCGATGTGCTTAGTTCGGATCACGTCTAACATCTGCGGTCGGTAGTAGCCGGATTGATCTGCGGTAGGGTGATCAATCCAGACTTGGCGGCGAATGATGATGGGGCAGTCTACTGGTGGTAATACTGCTGGGTTGTTCCAGTGGTCGGTCATGATGAAATACCCGCATAGATAGCCATCCATACCATTATCGTAAGAGCGATAAGGATTGAGGTCAGAAGGATCAGCAGAGCGCAATAGGCGGTTCGTTCGAGGTGTTTCTTCATTTTCACGACTACTCCCCCTGGCCCATGGCGGCGTCGGCGTTTGCCCGCGTTTTCGGGCATGGCAGGCCGCCGTGATCGGTGTACACGCCACAAATCACGCAACCGGTGAAGCCAATTGCCGGCTCATGGAACGGCTTGAATGGGTGACGGGCATCGCACTCCTTGCGCAGCGCCTCGTTCTCAGCCTTCAGCTCGCTCGCTCTCCGCGCCAGCCCAATCAGGTAATCCTGAGCGCTGTCTTCTCCAGCCGCGTCAAAGCCAAGCTCCCCCGCCACGCATTTGATAATTCCGCTCATGCCGAGGCTGACGGTCTGGCATACCTCTAAATTGGCCACTTTCTGCTTCAGCTCAGCATTCACCCGCTCGTAGGCTTCGTAGCCGGTCTTGAGGCCGGCGACTTCGGCGCGGAGCTGGTCGCGCTCGGCCTCCAACGCTTTCCCTCGGCTGCCATTGCAGGTTTCGCATACAGCGTTTGGAATCCCTTCCCCCTGCCATTCCCCACCACAACCCATGCAATCCGCGCAGGCACTGGGCGCGGCTGCAATTGCCATGTTGATGTGGTCGTACCCTTTGGAAGTGGCCACCATATGAGCTCGCCGCCACATGGCATCGCGCCTGCTCTCGTATTCAGGTGTGCGGTATGCAGGTCGGTCGCCCCACTGCTTGGTGAGCCGCTGGTTCTCGGCAATCAGGGCCAGGACTACCTCTGGGCTCGTCGCTGCGTCGAAATCATCGAAAAGTTTGCTGATCGGCACATCCTGGGATGCCTGGACTTCGACGATGCGCGTAGCCAGCCGCTTCAGTTCGCTGTAATCGCTCATTTCCTCCGACTCTCCCCAAAGTAATACCCGTAGCTATCCTGATGGACAGTGCGCGCCTTTAACAACGAAATCAGCTGCTTAAACGTATACAGCGACATAACTGTTACTTTCATTTCACACCTCTGACGTAGACGATATAGAAGAACGCTGCGGTTACCATGGGAAATCCTTATCGAAATCATCGTTAGGTTCGCCCGGGTCAGACATGTCCGGCACGCCATCCTCAAGCTCATCATCATCCTCTGGCGGATCTAATGGCCGATCACCGATATAAGGATTCATAGGGCACCACTCGCACGCCCAGGAATACCGCAGCGAATCTCGATATCACCCCAGACATTGCGCTCTTCGTAGGGCTTCATTTCGGCCTTAACGCATGCCTTGTAGACTGAGATGGCGTCCTTGTTTTTCTGGCCGCATGCTGTTAGCAGGAGCACGGATACCAGCACCATAATAATTTTCATTGCGTCTTCCTCCAGTAATTAATCAACTTCAAGCAGTGATCACGCTTCTGCCGTTTCGGCTTCTTGCTCTTTTTCATCTCGCTTAGCTCTTGCCAGATGTGAAAGGCGTAATTTTTCTTCATCGGTAAGCTCCGCTAGTGCCGAGAAATATACGGGGGAATTGTAGATGGGAGATTTCTTGGCGCGAACGCGAAGATTCTTGCAGTGCCCGCTGATCAGTCCACGCATGCTGAAGCCGGATGCATAACCAAACAGTTTGGGGATTTCCTGATCTTTCAGGCAGTGCAGGATGCTCAAGATTGATTGAAGCTCATCTATCCCGACCAGAACTTTGCTTTGGCCCATGCTTCGTGCCATGGAGACCTCGGCGCGCAAGTAGTCTAGGTCTTTCATGACTGGCCTCGGGCTTTGGCGATGGCTGAGAGAGCATCCTCAAGAAGGCGTGTCATTGTGCCTTCTCCCATATCAGATCCATCACCAAGGCAAACTTGGATTCGTCTTGCTACAAGCTGTAGAGCCTCAAGCAGATCCGGCGCGGCGGCGATCAGGTTGGCGTTATGCCAGTCGACCTTTTCGGTAGCATGAATGCCGGCGACGGTAGGATCGTCGTCTTCAGACATATCGTCAAACTTTTCCCGCGTTTGGATGCTGATGATATGCTTCTTGGTTGCGCGGTTAAGATGCTTTTCGGCGAACCAAGGCCCAGGCGTATGCTTATTCAAATCACTCATCACAACCACCTCACTTTTCTAATGTGATGTCATTGTGTGTCGTGTCGCAAACCATGTCAAATTTATTTTGATGAAAGTTAGCTGTTGACGGGTATGGTGATTGTGGGTAGATTTGGTGTTTCGGGCCGATAGCATAGTAGGTTAATGCGTTCGACTCATAATCGATTGAGGGAGCGATTCAAATCCGCCTCGGCTCACCAATCAACCAGCGCCAAAGATAGCGAGAGGTAGCTCAGGATTGAGTCAACTTCGCAGCCCGCAGATGCGGAAATCGTCTTTATCCGGAAGGCCTATCGTCTAGTGGCAAATGCCGCGAACTGATCAGCGTAGGCAAGGGCAACCCTAAAGGTAAACTGGAGTTCGATTCTCCATAGGTCTTCCGGATGCAGATGAATGCGCAGGCTGATGCGTAAATGTTCGGTATATGGTGTCGATGCATTCCGACTAGATCATTCCACCATGCCGGAGATCAGCACCGGTCATCTGCATCAATCACCACCGACAATGCCAGCGCAGGCCCTGAAATCCTGTTAGCTTGTGGTGAAGTAACAAAAAACCCCGAACCTAAAAGCCTCGGGGTTTTCTTTGTCCGTAATAATTACTGGGCCACAACAAGCACTTGAGCCGATGCACCGACAACCGGAACGGTGGCCCCAAGCAAAACCTCTACGCTCAAAAGGGTCACCGTGTTTCGCTGATTCAGTTGCAACGTAAATCCATTAACAGTGCTAGCCACAAGCGTCCATACCTGATTGGCTACTGACGGTGGAGGAGGCTGCACGCTTGGTATTGAGGGGAATGGAGTGGCGTAGACAACAACAATCTGACCCGCAGCACTGGTGGTGCCCGCGTACGTCTCAATGCGCTTTTGGGTTGGGATTGTCGGCTTGTTGAGGATCACTCCAAGCCCCGTAGTGGCGTTCCAGTCTGACTGTACTTGAGCTGCTGGAATGGCTGGGAACGTCGCTACAGAACCATCGCCTCGTAGGTATTGCAGGGTTGTTCCTGATGGCGCATTGAATTTGCCAGCCAGCCCAGAAGCTAGCGATGCTGTGGTGGCGTACCCGCTAAGCGCCGACAAGGAAGCGGCATCAGTAATACCGTAACCTGAAAGCGTCGTAGGGGTAGCCGTGATCGTCGACCATGCCTGGTTATGGGCAGAGGGTGCAAATGTAGACGGGATTCCCGTCAATGCTGAATACGCACCCGAAAACAGTGCTGGCTTATTCAGGATCTGAGCAGCCCCACTCGATGCCATCCAATCACTATTGACCTGGGCGGCAGGGATGGCTGGCTTTCCAGACAGGTCAGCATATGCTCCAGAGGTGGCGACTGCCGAGAATGCAGGCTTACCGGTAATGCTCGTCCAAGATGGCGCAAAAGCCACTGCGTCAAGAATGCCACCGCTAAGCGAGAGTCCAGGCCCGATACTCAGGAAGAACGGCATCTGAGTAGCGCCAGAGAACCCAAACACTCCATCGCTCGTTCCGAATGGTTTTGTAACCATGCGGGTTACGGTTGCGGTGTTCTCAGGGTTCCGCTGGTTGATGAAAAGGTCGCTGCCTGCCGCAAAGCCTAGCGATGGAATCAACGCCAGCCAAAAAATCAATAATCGGTTCATTAGACACCTCGCGCCCAGTTGTTCGTTTCGTTGTAGGTGAAGTCCACGCTGTCACCAGCCGACAGCATTACCAGCCAGTTATCTACAGTCCCGCCAGGGAATTGGAATGTGACACTTGCGATTTGATGATCGCAGTGAAAGAACAGGCGCTGACCAATTCGACCGTTAGGCATGTTGACGGTGATCGCATTCAAGTCGGCAGTAGGCTTGGCGTTGACGATATTGATCGTTTTATCTGTCGCGGCAATTGTGCAGGTGCCGCCCTCAGCGGGAACAATAGTTGAGCTATTTGCGCCAGTAACCGCCTGAAGCTGATTGATCTGAGACTGAATGGCGGCCAAGTCTGCGGAGGCGCCTTTCCTGGTCTTGATCACACGTTTGCGCTCAGGGAGTTGATGGTGACGTAGAACTGCAATCCTGAATCAAGCGAGATTGGCTCGATACGAATTGAGTCGATGGGATCTTCGGTATAAGGCCATCCGCCGACAGATTTGATATCGATAGGGTTTACATCGAGAAGCTCAAATAGACTTCCGCCTTCTCGGCGTCCGTATGCATTCATTGTGCCCGTGGCAGGCACAACCGTAGTGCCAGAAGAGTCGGTGAATTTGAGTGCGATAGCGTGGTTATAGCGGCTACGCTGAGTGCTGGTTAATGCGATTGTCTGAATGCCGCCAGCCTGAGTGTACGGGCCGTAGGTAAGCGATAGAACGCCCATTGCTGGTACTCCTTTGAATGGAAGGTTGCCTTCCCTGGCAGACAAAGGATACCAGATAGGTGCGCATTAGCGTGGAGCTACTGCGCGAAGGGATGTGTATTTGCAGTAGGTGTTGAGTGTTTTGGTATCCATTATTTCAAAGCTGTGGATAACGTTGAGAAGATCAATGGATAGCGCTTCGCCCAGGTATAGCGGTAAATCTGCCTTGTTATCGGATTGCACCACCATGACAGCCATGGGGTCTCGGGCCTTGAGCTTGCCGTAGGCGTCGGCGAACTCAATGCGGTCAGCACGTCCCACCTCAAGACATTTGGCCATCATGAACACGTCGCGGAACTGAGAGTAGTGCAGCACCGACATGGTTTGACCATCTGCTTTAGCTTGAGGCAAACAACTGATCAGGATCAGGCAGGCAGCCGTTGCGACGATGAATTTGCGGATAGGCAAGCTCCATACCGAATAGATGATGATTGCCCAGCAGATCAACGCAATTGCAGTATTCATTATTCGCCACTCCATGATTCGCCTTCTGAAAGGACTGGGATTTTAAGTTCGTACTGGTTCTTCTTGAGCAGCTGGATGTCTTGGGGGCCGTCCGTATACACCTCGTAACCGATACCCACCAATCGCACGCATTCATCTACGCTAACTTCTGCCAGGTACTTGTTGCCCTCAAAGCGGATCTTATCGGTGGCAATGAATACGAACTGGTTCTGGTTTTCGGTGTTGCTGAATATTTCCGCGATGGCGATCATAGTTCTTCTCCGGTAATTTCAGAATACAAGTCAATCAGCTCGCCCTCATCGCCGCACCCTATATTATTCAGGATAATACTAGGCAAACGCGTTACTAAATCCGCACAAGCCGCCCAATAATCAAAGCGTGCATTGCTCAGATTATCTTTGGCAATCGATACGGCTGTTGGATGCTCGATATCTGCTGCAAGGTATGCGGCTTGAGCTTGTTCTAGTTCGGTGCGTAGTTCGTGGATGGTTTTCATGGCTTCACCTTAAGGCCCAGTGCCTCGATATTAATCTTGGCTTGTTTTGCATCCATGAAGGCAAAAGGAACCGCTTTGTTTCTGTAAAATGGCGGCAACTCCACCTCAATGGCTGCGCGGGATGATCTCCATGCATCAAATGCAAATTGAGCTTCCCATGCGATATAGCCATCACGCCATAGCAGATCAATACACCAATCCTGCGTATTTACCCAAGCCTCAAACTCTTCCCGCATTTTATCAGTGCTCATCAAAATCTCCCAATCCAGAATTTACATAAAAGAAAGCCACGCCTGCGATAACCATTACGGCGATCAGCAGTATTAGACAGAGTAGGACGGTGTGTTCGTTCATTTTGTTGTAATCCAGTGTATTGCCAGTGAAGCGCTTGAAGCCACTAGTTGAGTTGCGAGTATGTATCCTCCATGCTCATTAGCTGGAAGTAATAGATAACCAATAAAACAAGTACCGGCCATTACCGAGAAAACCATTACTCTACTCATTGAATCCACCCCACCATAATCCCAACTAACAGAAACACAACAGCGCAAGCAATACACAGGCACACCGTCAGCGCGAAACTAAACCATACAGCGTTAATCGCGCGCTCGGTCGGATCAAAGCAGAAGGCGTACATGCCAATCCAGGCTAGGACGAATAGGATTGCTAGGAGTTGGGTCATTTTATTACTCCCTTTATGCAATATGTGTTTGCATATTTGTTTAATTGCTTAACGTCTGCCTGGCGCTCAATGCAGGCCTGCATGTCTTCCTGAGGAATAACAAAAGTAGGAGATGCGGAATTTCCAGATCCTGAAAAAATTACAACCAAATAAACAATTGTGATCACTTCAACACCTCGCGTGCCAGCTTCTGAATGGCAGCCCATTTGTCAGAGCTTGGTTTTTGGTCGTAATCCCAAAGTTGCCTGGCCAGTGAACGAGCAAGATATTCATAATTCTTTTTCCCTTCATCAGGAGGCATTGCGTTGAAGCCGTTTGTACCTTCCATCTCACCACCTCAAATTCAATCAACAATCACACTCTAGGTCATGATTACCGTCATGTCAAGCGCCGAATTCCAGGCAAAGAAAAGCCCCGACGAAGGGGCTTTGGTTTTTATTAAGCTAGAGCTATATTTCCAGCCCTGATAACCCCATCAGACCCCATGGCCTTTATGGTCGCCTGAGTATTGCTTGTGAACTGCAAGACCATTTCTCCGATAGCCGATGGATTTACTGTTGCGCCGACTCCAGCGCACTGAACGAAAGCTCTTGAGAATACCTTATCAAAACGCCTTACAGGCTTGCCGCCCAACCCATTGCCGCCAAGGCTATGAGTGGCGTCATCGAAAGGCTCGATATCTTTAGCGCCCGTCTTGTAATTCAAGATTAGGCCCATTGTTCCGAAAATAGCGCCATTACGCATTTCGTTAACAGTCCAATTGCTGCTGCTTAAAACCCTTTTTGTCGACGCATCTTGCACTGATGAATTGAAAGAAAGCCTTGATACTTCCAGGCTCTCATCCCAAAAATAACTTTTGTTGATTACGGAATAGGTATCTAAATACGGAGTATCAACAGCCTGAATTCTGTTTGTAACCCTCACGCCAGTGGCTGCACTGAAATCCTCAGATACAACATTGCCCTCACTGCGCTTGGTCACTGAAGATTCTATGACGTTTTTGATGTCATAGATGCATGAGCCCCCGCCGATTGATTTAAACGCCAATGGTGTGGCTCTAATCCTGCATCCGGTAACAATTACTGTTGCATTTGTAGCCTTTACGGTGCAGACGCCAGCCTCAAGAAAGCTTGACGTAATTGTTATTGGGCCAACCGTGCGCCCTGACGTCCCGCTCCCGTCAACAGTTATAAGGGTGTTTGAGCAGATCTCAAAGTCAAGGCCAGATACAAATCCGGGACCGCTCCCACCAGTCCAAAGAATGCCATTGGTGCACTTTTCAACAAACCCACCTGAAAAATTTACTCCATTATTGTCGCCATCAATAATCGCCGCATAAGTCGGCTGGTCTGCAAGTCCGTAACACTTTAGACCATTCATGTCTACGCCGTTAGCTGCTTGCCCAAGCTTGAAAAAAGCACCACGACAACTAGTAATGTATGCGGAAAGTCTTCCACCCCAGCAATAATATTTAAGCCACGGACCAAGACTCAAAAATTGAGTAAATTGACAGTTAATATCATAGTCCGTCATCCCTTCTACTATGAGACCTACATCAACCCTGTACTGCCCGTCAAAGGCAATTTCTTTTGCAATTCTAAGGCCCGAATACCCAAAGTTCTGAGGATCATCAGCCTTTGTACCGTCATTGAAATAAGCAAGACAATTATAATTTTGTATTAACCCGGTACCATATGTTGGGAAATTTACAGAAGATGAAAATCCAGGCGTCGGAAGCACCCTTGCAAATCCATCAATTTTTAAATTATTGCAGAGCTTCCAAGGTCTACTAATTCGATAATTTGATCCATCAGATCCAAGATATAGAGTCCCACCGCCAAGCGTCCTGATAAATGCTATAGCAGCATCAAATGCAGATACATCATCGGTTACGTTGTCACCTTTTGCGCCGAAGTCTTTTACGTGAACAAAATCTAATAATTTTTTATCTAGCGTTCTGCCTCTATATCCAATAAGCCTTGCGCCCTTGGTTGGATCTGTACTATTTGATGCATCAGATTTTGAAAGCTTAAGATCTAGGGATTCCTGCTGGGCAGTGCTTACAGGTTTCGATAAGTCTGAAGTATTATCTACATTCCCAAGCAGAAGCTTATTTCTAGCCTCATCTGCATCCTGAGATGATCCTAAATCAATTCCATATTCAGAGAATGCCGAAAGATCATTTGCTGACCACCCCGAGGACTCATAAATATACTCAGTCCCATTTGGGAGAAGTACAATTCTATCCCCTATTTGTAATGGCTGACCGTCATCCCTAGTTGCCGGAAGAGTATTCGATGGGGCTAAAAATCTAGCAACCTTAACTGTTGCCTGATCAGCAGATTCCTGAGCTGATGCGGCAGCTGCCGTGGCTGCCTCGGTTGCAGCAATTACAGCTGTTGCAGAAAGCGAACGCTTTCCAGTATCAACAGCAGTTCCGGATACGTTCTGCCATACCGCATAAATCTCGTCTACATCAGAAGACTGTACGAGAAAGATTTCTTGGTTGGTGGTCGCAGCGATACCGGCAGCAGTTGTTGCAAAGATCTTGGTTGCAAAGGAAATCTTGTCTGCACCATCAGTCTGGATCTGAAGAATGACCTGCTTCAGGTTTGGGATATCTCCCGATAGCGTAGGAATAACGGGTGCGCCGACAGCATCATTACTGAACTGGTAAACGATGCCCGCGCCAATCTCAGCTTTAACGGTAGCCGCTTCTAAGCGTGCCGGTTGATCTGCCATTTCGTAAATTCTCGATGGGTAAAAGTAAGGCCATCTTATCATGATGGCCTTGGGTAGTTGTTATCGAGGATTTAGTTGAGTTTTTTCTGCCGCTTGATTTTAACGAATTCCGCCCACTTCTCAGCGAACTGTTCATCTGTCATGCCGGGAGCGAGAATCCTTTTCAGGTCCAGCATCTCGCACCTGTCTAGCTCGTTAAGTGGGATTTCATGCTCGCCTGGAATAGTCATTTTGGAATTCCCAGCATCTTGTCGATTGCGGCGTTGTGGCCGGTGACGTACTCGTAGGTGTGCAGGCCGTCGGAGTGGTTCAGTCGCTCAGGCAGCGCAACCGCTACCGACGCGGGCTGCCCGGCGTAGAGCGGTGTGGCCGTCCAATATTCTCCACGATGGTCCGGCAGTCGTTCCTTTGGCGCATCATAAATAAAGAATTCTTCGTCCTTCTTCTCGTCAGGGTGGAACATATACCCATAAGGCGTAACAGACTCCGAGAAACCACAAACAACAATGGCGTCCTTCTTCGTCACCATATACGCGTTGCTTGTCTTTTTTGCATCGGGCTTACTCAGAAGCGCAAGCATCTGCGCCCATCGAAGCTTCATTACCTGCCACTGAGATCTATTGCCGTTGGTCAGTTCGTCGAGCATTTCTGGTGTGGGATCACGCGGCACGCCGTCAATCGTTTGGTTGGTGGTCATGGCTTTATTTGCTCCGCGTTCCAGTTGTCGATAGCGCTTTTCTTAGCGGCCTCCCAATCAACAGCATCGATTGCGGCCTTCGCAGCCTCATCGTCGCTAATATGATCAAGGTTACGGTAGTTGTCCCCGTACACCACGGGCCATGGCGCGGGATGGTTTGTACAGCGGACGTAGAAAACTAACCTGTCGTCAATAATCTCAGGTTCTGATCCACACGCCTTGCATCGATCAATGTTCATAGGGTTAAGGTTCCAGTCATAGCTAAAAATGTGATTGGATCAGACCTTGCATTCCAATCGCCGTAAGACATTGATACGTCAGCAATAGGACAATCGTTTCCGACACACAAGCAGTTTCCGTCTTCTACGTTCTCGGGTTGCCACATTTTTTTAACCGGTTTTGCGCCACAGAATGGACAATGAAGTAAATGCGTCTCTGAAAGTTTCATCAAATCACCTAAAATCAGTTGTGCCAGTGCCAGCAGGCACCAGCAGTAGGCGGGGAGTTGGGCTTTCATGGCTTGGCGCACTTCTGGCATGACGGTTTTCCGCCCACGCCGAACAGTTCTTCCGGCGTGTAATCGCCCGAGTCCAGCAGCGCCTGATCTTCTGCCGAAAACATGCAGCACTCTGATGGCTTGAGTGCTGCTCGGTCGAGGCGTTCGATTTCGGCCAGGACCAGGGCGCCGGCTTTAACCAGCATTCGGCGAGGTGATCCTGGCTTCCACCAGCGTGGATGCCAAGGCCAGTAGGATGGGCGTAGGCAGTCTTGAACCTGCTGAGCTGGCACAGACCCCTGCGCGTAACCGGCAGCGGCATACGCAAGCTGTCCCAGTGAGTAATCGTCATCGTCAGCCGGCGAGCGATTCTCAACGCTGACTTGGCGCAGCCGCTCAAGATAAACATCCCCGAGCGCAGAACCTGCGCTCAACACATCCGCCCGCTCATCCGCTGCGGTCAGGCGCTGTTGCAGAACCTCATAGTTAGCGCACACCACCTCGCGTTCATTTTGGTTCGCAAGGCTTTCCACCAGCGCTTCTTCAAGCCGGGCCAGCGCCGCGTCGCGCTCGGCGGTTACCCGGTCGAAGTCTTCCTCGCGCACGTAACCCTTTACGCCAGGGAAGCTGCTCCGCAAGTCCTGGGTAAACTCGACCCAAGTAGGTCCGTCCGAAACAGGGCTTGCCCATATAGCGTACCGCTTCACTTCACTCATGACCCACCTCCCCAGCTTTGGCGCGGGACTGGGCGCATGCTTTCCATCCAGCCCATTGGTTGCGGGAAGAAACGTACACGTAGTCACCCTTGGTGTTGAGTGAAGCCAAGGTCGAACCAATCGACGCCTCAAACAACTCCCGCTCCTTCTCCTCGTCGTAGATGGGTTGCGGCGGGGTTGGGGCGGCGGCGAGCATGTCGGTATAGGTGTACGCGGGGTCACCACCCCCGTTGTCGTACCCGCAAGTTGAGCAGAATCCCTGGTCTCGACCTCCGGCTACTTGCATTTCTTCGGTCGGCTCAATCGTTACCAGCCTGTAACCCTTTGGAATATCCATCAAAAATCCCTCATCACAATTTATAGTCATGTCAAGATACACGTCATTGCGCTAGAATGCAATGAGCGTGACGCAAGAAAGTAGAACGTGCAGGCCAAGGTAAAAGTAGGCGGCCAGATTGATAATTGTTTTTAGCATGGTCGCCTCCAGGGTGGCGTTATTCGGTGGGTGCAGGGGATGGCCGCCAGCTTTCGATTAGGCTGTCTGCGCCCCAGTAACAGTTCTCGATGGGCTTTGTGTAAAACACCTTTCCATCAAGGTATTTGACGTCGATGAGCCCTGGCGCTGGGGAGGGTCTTCCATCACCGCGGATCCAGCTTTTCCAATCGCTCATGGCGACCTCCAGTGTTTGGGGTTAGGCGGCTACCGGCTGATTCATCAGTTCGGCGTAGGCGTTGAGTGCTTCTTCGCGGGTATCGCCGAATGCGTAGTTGGCCGACGACTGCAGGTCTTCAAACCCTTCGCCAGTCACGCACCAGGCGCTGCCATCCTTCATCACGCGGATGGCCCACCAAGGCTTCTGGAATCCATCCGTGCGGCACGTGTTGCAGGCCCAGGTGCCGCCGTAGATGAAGCCTTTTTGCTTGCACTGACCGTGCGGGAACGGATGGATAAAGTAGATCTTGCCGTCGCGAATCATTTCGTCGGCCTTGTACCATCCCTGCATGCGCTCGGCCTTGTATGCGCCGTCGATGGCATCAGCAAGCTCAACTCCCTGAACGCGAGAGTTGAACCCGCCACCAAAATGGGCATCGAGGCTTGAAGGCTTGAATAACTGGTAGGCGTATTGGATCTTGCTTGGCTGCTTGCTCATGACTCTCTCCATTCGTTGGTTTGCCCGGTTAGGCGGTACTGGCAAAGCCCCAGTTAAGGGGCTTGAGTTGGGCAGGTCTAGTTAGGCGTGGGCAGTAGCCAGCTTGAGGCGAACGCATTCTTCACAGTCAGCAAGGGTCATCAATGTGCGATGCAATTTACAGCCATCAAGAAGAGCCACGCCGCGCCCAACGACCACGTAAACCGAACTTTCCTCACCGTCCAAATGCACTTCATAGAATTTTGTCATTTCGTCTTGCTCCGTTCTTCGTTTCGATGGAGCAACCTTAACACAGTCAAAAACTATGTCAACACACCATTCGTCGGAGTTAGACCCAGGAGGAGAAAGATTGCGCGGCGTCAGAGATTTTCATATCGGAGATAGCATCGATCATCGGATCGAGCTGGTCATCGTGGGCGTGCGACATCTCGGCAGAGAACGCTTCGGCCTCCATGATGAAATCGCTGATCCATTCGGGATTGGTGTAAATGTGCTCGGCGGACGGATCAGGCAGATACACGTAACCGGACTCAATGAACCCTTGCACGTCGAAGAGGCGGGTCAGCTTGTCACGGTTGCGCTGAATGTCCTTGATGGCGGCATTAGCCTTGCGCTTGATGTTCTGGATCAAGCCAGTACCGCTGGATTTATCCTCAATCGCCATGTAGCGAAGTGGGGCGGGATTGTATATGTCATGCCAGGTCTTGTGCTTGGCGTAGAACGCGGCGGCTTTCTGCTCAAGCTCATAGGCTTCCCACTTGCCGCGGATCATGTCGATCAAATAGCAATTACCATCGGCGCCAAAACCCCAGCACTGGAATACGGAATAGTCGTTATGCTCTTTGGTCTTGCTCGCCGTATCCGCGTATATGGCCCGCCACTGCATTTTAGGCAATACGGCGTAGTAGTTGAACCATGCAGACTTGATCAGGCCACCACCCTTCGATGTGGGCCTCTGCTGGTACAAAGCGTTCCACACTAGCGATCCGCGCTGCTTGCATTTATCCACAAACGACTGAGGCATACGCTCAGGGAACAGAATCTCGCCAGGATCACGCAGCTTGTACGTGCGCCCATTGATTTCATGAATCTCGACCTTTTCAGCCTCCATCGGGAAAGAGACTACGCGCCAATGTTCGCCGCCATCCTCGGCCTTTTTGAGCAGCTGCCCAGCAAGGTCGTTCTGATGCCAGCGGGTCAAAATAATAACTATCCCATTCAGTTTGGGATCGGCGCGTGTAAAGAACGTGGTGTCGTACCAGTCCATCACGGCCTCCTGGTAAGTCGTACTAGAGGCCGTCTTAAAATCCTTTGCCGGGTCATCAATGACACCAATGTTCATGCCCTGACCCGTAATACCGCCATTCACGCCAGCAGAACGATAGGCGCCACCATGTAGCTTCCCATCTGCGCTAACAGTCTCCCACAGCTCAGCTGTGCGAATAGCACCGGAACCATCCGAGCGGCTACTGCTAAGGCGCACATCAGGATAGATGTCTTGGTATTCCTTGGAATTGATAATCCGCTGAGTATCGCGAGACATGCGGTTGGACAGGTCAGAGGAATACGAGCAGGAGATAACGTTCCAGTTCGGATGCTTACCCAAAGCCTTAGCCGGAAATCGCCTGGATGCAATCTCAGACTTGCCAGAGCGAGGCGGCGCAAAGATCATCAGACGCGGCATCAGGCCAGTCTCAACGTCAGCCAAGAACTTATCCATTTCCAGACACAGCAGCTCGTTGAACCAGCCAGCCTCGTAGTCGTGCTTGGTATAAAGCAAAAAGGCCATTAGCGAATGCCTGGCCTCTTCAATCTTCTGCTTCTTTGCGGCAGCCAAAATCTGCGCGTTAGTCAGACTCATGCAACTTGCTTCCAAGTTGGTTTGAGTCTCTGCCGAAGCCTAATCGGGCGAGTTCTTCTTTTAGAACTTCAGGCGAAACATCTGCGTGTTGAATTGGGCCGCCGTCTTTACCAGACAACTCAACAATCTGTTTATCAAGTCCAAGTAATTTTGCCTTTCCCATAGTTGCGCCAACAGCCGCAGAAGTTTGAGGCGTATCACAAGTCAAGGCAATAGTTCTAGCCTCTTCAAGTTCATTCAGGAGCGTGTCAACAGTAATAGCGTGGCGCTTCATGATTGGTTCGCGCAATTCATTAAGCCTTGAGGTGATCGTGGGGTTATCAAGAAGCTCTTTGGCGCAACGGTTAACGCTGTCAGGCTTCATTCCAGACGCATCATAAGACTGACGATAAGCCTCCGAGGCATTACCAGTCTCAAGGTATACGCGGCAAAATGATTCCTGCTTAACAGTTACGGCCATCACCAACCCTTAGCAAATTTAACAAGATTCTTGCCGACCTCAGTGATGAACGGAGCGAACATCAGTGCGGCTACGACAAGGTATGGATAAAACTTCTTGAGACCGTCCATTGCATACTTCTCGGTTGCCCGTGCAATGACAATATCCTTGACCTCAATTTTAACTGTATTCAGGTCGGCTGTCACTCGTTCGTTGAAAGCCATCTGATTCGTTTCACGTTCCTGAACGCGGATGTCACGCTCGACCAAAAGCTGAACACTGGTAGCCAGCTTATCGACTGAGGTAGCCATCTGACCAAGGCGAGTATCCACCCTTCGCTCAAGCTCTGAAAATCTACTGTCCATCTCATCACCTGGGTGGCTCATCGGTGCATGTCTTCCATTGGAGTCTGAATGTGGTGATCGGTTCGCATGGCCGAATGATAGCAGTCGATGAATGGGTCGTCAGCGCAGTAACTGGTCAAAAAATAACCATTTACGAAAAGTGTGGCGAAGGGTGCATGAGTGTGGTGAAAAGGTGCCGAAAATGTGGAACCCTCAAAGCCACGCCGTTCGTGGCCTGTAGCCATTTTTTTCCATCGTTTTTTAAAAAGGTGCATACCCCCTCCTGTACCCACCCCCAGATAGCGACACCC
>NWUY0300109875.1:25958-37740 GCA_004151065.3 Larix sibirica
TTGTTATCTTATATGGTTGTGAAGTTTGGGGTTTGTTACTCTAGAAGATTACTCTCTCTTTCAGGCGCTAAACATCATTCTAGTGGCATCGTGGGAGACGTGGGTTAGAGAATTCCCATAGTTTATGTTCAAGTAATTGCATTCACAATTTCTTATTTATTGTAGAAAGATTTTTTTGAAAGAAACTAAAACTACGTAAAATTATTTATAATTTTCCTGGGAAGGATGACGAAGCACTTTGGGTTCAGTTCCTGCTGAAATTATCTGTCTTTCTCTTACTTCTTTTACTACTAAGCTAGGATTTTAAACCTTGTTTTTTTTAAACGAACTTTTGCTTGCTTACAAAGTTATATTGGGATTTTCAATGAGTATGGTTGGCATTTGGATGTTGATTGTTGCTAGCTAGCTACATCTTCAAAATTTCCTCCATGGATATCGTAAGAATATGTTTTATTTATCGTGTTTTCATTTTGCAATTAAAGTAACCCTGACTCTTCACTCTGTATTTGTTATTGTTATTGAGTTTGTCACAAGTTTGTAGACATATGCTTAACATTTCCCCATTGTACACGCATTCGAATTTCCTATCCCATTAAAAATCCAATTGGAGTTTTTGAGTTAAAAATAGTAGAAAATTTAACGATTGAGGGTTTTGAAATTGGACAAGTTCCAACCCTATTTATTGGGGGCCATGTCCAAAGCGACCCGCAATCCTGGCCCTTTTGGTAGGTAGTTGTATGGACGTGACTTTGAGCTATAAGTTCACTAGTATTATGATCCACAAAGTCAATGCATTTAACAAATTATTTTTCCCTAATTTGTAAAGAAAGCCTCTATACTACTATTTTGCTTAAATAATAATAATACAACATGTTTTACCTATAATATTATAATTGTGCTAAGATCCTTACATATTTTTATTCTCAATTAGTCATTGCTAACCATATTGGTTTCTGTGTTTGGTGTATTATGTTCTTCTTATTACCCTCTAATACTTGAAAAGGTATTTCTTATAGTATCTAAATTTTTACTATAAGTATTTATTTTGTAACGATATTGTTTCGACTCTTATGTTGACTAGAATCGGTTAGGGACAAAGTCTTTAATGTGGTTTTTAATAAATATTATAACGGGTTTATGATTCTACTATAAACTCTGAGCAAGGTTAAAGTTATTATACCGACTCCTATTTGCTTAACTATCATCCTTTGCATTTATCTATATTGTGCAGGGAATTTCAATTAGAAATACCCACAAACAAAACTTATCAACAACAAAAGAAGAGGATGACATGCACATCATTAATAGAGAAACACCCACAAACTACTTAATAAAGATGAACCCTATCTATAACACACCGAAATGAGTTTAACATTACCTTATTGGTAGGAATAAAATAAGTGGAATGACCATTTCTATTTTGACAAAAAATGGTATCAACAAATATCAAGGTGTTACAGTGTTTACTCTAACTATGAGGATGTGCTTATGGTAGCTTTTGTTTATGATTTTTGTGTAGAATGGCAGGTCAGATGGGACCGCAGACGAATTTCCTTCATTTCCATGTGCAAGAGCCCATCATAAGAGATCCCATGTACATTTGAAGAATACAAGGTGTTCATGGAATCATGATGTAAAACGTAAATTTATATTACAGGTACTATAGTCAAGGTCGTGAGTGTGAGACAGAGTTTTTGATTTCGTAAAGAGAGAAAGGTCAATAGATATGAAGGAGGAGAATTGGTTGGCGAAATGGAAGAGGAGATGATGTCGCCGAAGGAGTTGATGTCGTTGACGCAAAACATATGGAAAATTCTTCAACTTTGTCTCACTGCATTCAACCTCTTGTCACATCATAGCATCCCTCTTGTTCCTAGGGGAGCTATCATCACATCCACTTTAAATCATTATAATCATGAAAGTAAATATCATGACATTGCTTTGAGATGTGAATATAATGAAAGTTCAAAATGCCTAAAGCAACTATAATTCTCTAGTGGAGCATTGGCCATGCTCCCACCAGGACCAACTTTTTTGAAGGCAAAAATATTGTAGAGGTTCCAATTATACCAATACTCTTCGTCCCATGTATGCTTTTGTGCATATCCAATTCCATAAACGCTTTTAAAAATGACAATACTACTACATATACTTGCAGTAGACGAAGACTGGAGGATGAACCAATTAGGGAACCAAATCTACAAACAAGAGTTATGATATAAAACTATTATGGGTTAAAAAAATATAAACCTGCTGGAATTCATGCCAATAACATAGATCAAGAAGGAAATATCATTTATTCATTCAAGGATCACATACTCGTCGAAGAAAATATTACTCCATAATATAGTTTTAGAAAACCTTTCAAGGAAAAATAAAGGTACAACTTACTATTTGATATATGTTTTTCTATTGCTAGTTCTACCACACTTGAGAGAAACTTTCATTTCATCTGCATTATGATGTTCCCACCAACTTCCTAAGCAAGGTCAGAATTCTAAATGGACAAGATGTGTTTTGGCCCCTTTTCACAGACAACACACATATGTACCCTAGACAGCCAAGCTACCTATTCGATATATCATAAAACTCAAACATCTCCTTCAAATTGAACTAAAGAAACCTCAATTATGCCCATTTTGTCAAAATAAATGGAGCTGAATTATAGTCACATCACTAGTGGTCAAGTGAGCAAGTCAAAGCATTATTAGTGCTCAGACTGGTTCAAACTCACCACAGGGTAACATGTCACATTCAACCAGAGTTAACTATTGCATCCAAGACTGGACGTAAGACCTGGAAACCTTAATGATGCACAGATGCAGTGCATCTCAATGGACAATACCAGCTGCAAGTCCTGGGTAAATGCAGTGTAATAGATACCCCGCTGTCATGGCATCTAAGCCAAAGGTAGACCCCCCTGCCTCTCCTTTAACAAAGGGTTATTTACCAACCATGAAATCAATATGAATTGTATTAAAATTATTTAGAGTACCTTGTGAGGTACTTCAACATAGCATCAAGATGTGCTTATTCCAACCTTTATCAATTAACACTGGGCAAGTCCAGTGTAATAAATACCCCTCTGTTGTAGCATCTAAGCCAAAGGTAGGCCTGTCCCTCCTTAAACACAGGGTTATTTACCATCCAAAGAAACATAATGAATTGTAATAAAATTCTTAACAGTACCTTGCAAGGTACTTAATCATAGCATCAAACTCTGTATGTTTCAAACAAACTTTTATCGACTTAATAGAAAACTATAGCAGAACACTGTGAAACAACACATGTATAATATTGACTTCATCTAAATTTATTAGAGGGTGTGAATTAACCCTTACAACTAAATGAATGATGGAAAGAATGAGGCAACCTGGTTTGACATTCTGAAAGTTATGATGGGATCACTAATGCAATGGTACCATTGAGAACAATCCCATGGTTAGTAAGATCACAAATGGCAAGGATAAGAGGATGTGGCTTGGTGAATTGGATCACACATTGCCTGAACATAAATCCTAGTGGATGTTGGAGACATGCCTGCTCAAAAATCATTTCCCATTATTAATACAATCATGACCTCTTGCTGTTGCTCAGGAACAGCTTTGTCATTATAAGTTTATAACTGCAGTAAACCCTTTTCATATTAGGTAAAGTGAAACTTGAGTTGCAGAGATTACTAAAGGTCCACATAAACAGTCTGTTAGCTGTAGTCTGTAGGTGTTCTGTGAGGATTAGTAAATAGCAGAGAATGTCCTACCCATCCATTGGCCGCAACTGCAGGGTGAATCATTGATACTAGATACTCGGATAAAATAATTGGAGTAAAAGCTTAATGGCATTGTTCACAACAATCAGAGTGGCAGTGCATGGTTGTGAGCAAGCAGGCTGCTTTATCTAAATAAGCTGTCAACTTCTGGATAACTGGTTTGAAGGGTCAGAGAATGGCATTGAGCAAGAGTGGTAAATGGCTCAGGAGTACAAGTCAGTGCCAAAAATTTAAAACCCTATCCGGTGCTGTAGTGGTAAAAGAGAACCTAATAAATGTGACTGGAGCTACCAGGAGAACTCAATCTATAGAGGACTAGGCATGAAGGTACAGCATTAGCAAAGCACACTTAAAACTAAATTGCAGAGTAAATTTGAGGAAGATAAATATAACTGAATGATGTCATATTGAACACTACTCCAGAGTATTTCAGTTAAAGGAATCTATTTAGAAAATATGTAAGTTAAATCTAGTCTCGGTCTTGTAGATAACATGGGAATATTGGCCAGATATGGAAGTAGTATGCTATATCGCAGTTCTTTTGTCAGTTGACCGAAAAGGTCTAGGAAAAAGCCATCTTTCTTGGAAATGATAAGATAAAAAAAGCATGATTAATTGTAAAGGATTCTTTCCAACTAGATGAAAGTTGTCACTTCAAGTACTATGAAGCCCAGGGACTGCGTGCCCCCATCATTGTGGGTGCTGTTTTTGCTTATCTTTAACATTCCAATTATTTTTTAATATTTTATACATACATACAACTGATAATATATGGCTATAAAGTGCATTTCCTGCCAACTGATGCACAATCCAAACCCTTCTCTGGAAGTAATTAAACCTCTATAATGCTTAGTTAAAAGGTCAAAACTTGCTTTTCTGCAGAGGTGATTTCACAAGTGAAAAATGTCCACATGAGATGAAACAGAATACTATCCTGCCAGAGTTTACATTCTAATACAGTAAATTTAGCTTGACCCAGAATTGGAGGAAATTACACTGAATAGAAAAATCATCCGTGGAATGAAAACTTAAATGATACATATAAGAGCAATGGCCAGTTTGGCCTATAGTCCAGCATTAAGAAGTATAATATCTCAACGTCCCCTTCATTACTTTCTACGCCTCATTTACCGGTCACTGGCATGCTAGTACAGAGCTCTTTCTAAAACTTGTTTATTTATGATATAAGAAGAACAATCCAAAAATAAAGAAACCTGTCATCTGCAAAAAGGTTGAGAACGGCAACAATTTAATCAGCATGAAATGAACTGTGAGTAATGCAAACACAATCTATAGTCCATATGAAAAAAGCCAAATTAACAAAAATAGCATATGGAATTTGACCTGAAAGGAAAACAAAAATAACTTCATATAAGTTTAAAAATGAATGCATACCATGGAAAATGTGCCTCCATAATATGGATATGCAGCTTTTATGAACCTTTCATATTCATTGTGCCTGAATGGCCTTACAGGAATCTGTACAATAAACAAAAAAGTTGAATAAGTTAAGAAACTTTTTGACTTCATAAATGATGAAATGACAAAATTGAAGTCAGCACTGAATAATTTTCACAAATAACAAGTTCAAAAGAACAATATTTAATAATTTATCAAACCAAAAATCCCCTTTGTTCGGTCCACAATGCTTCACACCAGTTAGTATGAAGACAGTAGGCAAACTAAGCATTTTCTCAATGTTTTTTCATGGCAAACTGGGTTGACATACACAAAGAATGTCTGCAATCAGAACCCTGTTAATGCATTAAGAACTCAGAGATGAAGGCCAAGGCCCAAAACTAGCATGTTTAGGCCATACTCTACTTTAAATGTGTTGAGATTTTCATAAAAAAGGAAAATGTTTAGGTCATAACAATTATGTTTTAGACAACTGTAAAGATTGTACTATGAACGTCGTCTCAAGACAAAAAGAAGAATTAAGGGTTATTGCTGACAATAAAGTTAATTATTTGTCAGTTAAAGTCATAATCCACAGAAACTGTGGATTTAACCACTTTGACCACTTCACTTTGTCATAAATTCTAGAGAGGGCAAGTTGATTTGTAGTCAGAAGTTTGTGAGTTGTTCTAAAAGTGTCTGGCATGAGATAACGATAAGGTTGTGAATATCCTTGTTATGTCTTAGTCTGCTTTTCTGGAATCCCTGAATCAAAAAGACGGAAAGGCAGAGAGAGATTTAATAGTGCTGGTCTAGCACTGTCATGATGGTTATGGATAAGAAACACAGAGATATTGCTAAACATTTTCACAACTTACAGACATCTTCCTTAAAAATCTGAGGAAAAAACTTAAAGACATGTTCCTTAAAATATCATTTCTACTTCTGATTCTCATTTTGCTTATTTGCACCATTGAAATTCTAGTTATGACAATACCTGCTTGCTCAGAGAAAGACTTGTATAACCAACCCTTTGATACTCAATTTTAAATTGGAAAACACCATAAACATCAGGAACTTGGAAAGAAATAGAATATAATCCCTGAAAAAAGAAAGATTTAACACGATCAGAAGATTGTTCCACAACATTGTCTAAAATCAACAACCAGTCTAATTTCCTAGATGTAACAAAACTTGTCTATCTATTCTACAATTATATGTATCCCTAGATATAGCCTATACTTAATCCATACTTTATTGTCATGTGACAGTGTCTTCAGAACATAAGGACTCATCATGTAAAACTGCACTTGAACATCATCTGCAATGTAAGGCTTCCAATCCTTTCCAGTCCATTCATAAATTTCAACAGAGTATTCCTGCAGAAGAATGTAAGACCTTTAAAATTCTAATCCAGAAAGTTAAAGGCTTAAAATTACTTCTCAAGAGTAATATGTTCGAAGGATTGAATCTTGGCACAAATCAATGTATATTAATGCATACAAGGTTTTATACCAACCAGGTGATCAGTGATTCGATACATAGCAGGTTCAAAAGTCTGCCCAACTTTATGATGCTGAACATTTACGGCCTGCAGTTGAAATTCCAAATACAAGATCATCCAAGTGATAGATTTTACATTGAACACCAAAAGAATATCTGTGTTGTTTGTCTTGTCAAACAGCGCTACTAAATTTCAAATAGTAAACCTGTGAACCCACCTTCAGATGACCCCTTTCATGGAAAACCCACTTGCTTAATTCAGACACAAACTGCTCATTGCCACTTTTTGCATGCCTGTATAGATAAAATTGAAAAATCAAAACTTTACATAACAGAAAGCTAAACTTCTAAGTTCCAAATAGACCAGAAACTGCCTATCTTTTAGGAAAATACACCTAATGCTTAGAACACCCAGAAACAATTATGAAATTAATTATTACAGTAGTATATGTTGCTAAAATTCAAACTTTATAAGACATTTATGATTGAACTGTTCTAAAGATATAAGTTTATCATTTGTAATATTGAAACTGAACAGCTCTGGCAAGAAATGATATATCAATTATCTACATAGGAAAGGTTAAGTTCATATTCCCAGATAATGGGCAACTATGCACTGAGGCAGAAACATCAAGGTAAGTAATGCTCTAGCTAGTGTCCATTTTGAGATTCCAAAAGCATGGTTTTAAAAGCCTTCTAATTTAGGCCATTTCACTCAGCTTGCAAAGCAGGTTGATATACTTTCACCCCTGGAGCATTTACTGTGGAGTCAGGTGATTTATAACTGCTACTATTTTCACTAGAAACTTGCATTGATACATTGGTTTGTGTACTACTGTCTACATCAATCAATAACATTAAGGCAGGAAAACACATAAGCTGCTTTACTCATACACTACTCTCTGATTTTCTGAAACTGACAGCAAGTTTTGCCACCCACAAATAATATGACAATCTTAACAGACTAAAACAATCAACTATATTGCAGTTCTGTCTCTGTTTAAATTTCTGAGAAAACAGATAAAATTCTAAGCATATCCTTAGTTTATGAGTATCAGAGTTTCCCCCTTGCAATTAATCAGATTTTAGCAATCTCTATCCCCAAGCATCAAGCACAAATTTATACGCATCACAAACAAAATATAGAGAATTAAGTTTACTTTTAGGAAATCTTCAGGTGTTCAAGCTCCAGAGGACCGTTTTCATCTTTTGATGTAAAAAGAATTGCTAAATGGCTATCAGCATCGGCATTGAGCTAGAGATTAATATTATGCTCATTTTTAGTTGGGTACTCTACTATGCTAAAATTAAAAGTAAGGTTAAATCTAGAAGTGAGTGACAATTTGAGAGGGGGCAAAACAGTTTTGGGTTGAACTATTTTGGCTGGAGGCTAATTCTTGTCCTCAACTGTCTGTATTCCTATGCAAATACAAAATTAATAGAACCTAGTGGGAAATTTTCAAAATTAACCCATCTTCTCATGCATGTGTAATCTGAAAAATCAACATGGAAAGAGAGGAGAGGTGTTTTTCAGAACCTGAGAAGAGAGGAGAGTTGCAGACTGAAAGTTGGAGAGCACCCAACTTTAAAGGCGAAGATTGATGCTGATGAAAACATCTCTGATTTTTCGGAGGACAGGTGCCTGTCGAAAGAACAAAACATCCAAGAAAGGAGACTTCCCAGCATGAAAAGAAGCATAAATGCTTTAAGCAGTCGGTTTGGAGCTGTAATCTTCTTAGATTTTTACATTGATTAGCTCCAATAGTCTTCTCCACAGTACCAGGGCACACAGCCAACAGGTACGGCAGCAGTAAAGGTGCATTAATGCAGGTCCGTACAGCAGCAGTACGGTAGCAGTTTTCTTTTCGTTCCTCTGCACAGCTGTGTGTGAGAGAGGTGCAATTATGTAGGACAGTAGAAGGTGCATGCACACCACCAGCATGCATGCATCAATCTTAGTATATTTCAGGTATGCTAGCTTCAGTTGAATCCAGATTACTGCTGTTCCAGATTAGAAATTTCCAGTTTGCTTCAGTTTAGCATTCAGTGCAGTTCAATTTTAGAACAAATTCATAATCTATTCTTAGACAGGGTCCACATCCCTAGGCTGCCTATGGCACATGCATGGGTGGGATTCCAGTCTAGGTAAAGGATGTGATTCTCAAGGGTTGGCATTTGATTCCAGTCTATGGCAGATGATTAGAATAGGGTTGGCGTTTGACGGAATAACCTTGAGCACTTCACGCATGTGACCAGATGCATTGAATCTTCCCTTGTCTTACTATTCTATAAAGGAGATACATGGAACACCACTGTGTTAGTTAACAATATTTTCATTCTGAGCTATTGTAGTGTATTTTCTTCTTTCCATATTCAATAGAAGATAGATGTGATTGAGAGTTCAGATCTATGTACTTGCCGATATTATTTTTCTGCAGTGTGTTTGTAGATTCTAGGATTCGAAGATTGTTGTTTTGATAGGTTTCCAGCTTTAGAGTAGCCTAGGGTTTTTAGGATTATTCTTTGAGTGCAGAATCTACCTACAATGTTCTGAAAAACTACATGGTATCGGAGCACTTTGGCTGAAACATTACAGGTATCCATCCATGGATAGGACTGCAACCTGTGAGGGAGTTGTCAAAGGGTTTTAGGGGTGGGTTGCCTGAGCTTCAGTAAGGGAAGCAGATCCGGACCAAAGGCAGGTTGAGATGCCCAGGATCTTCCAGTAATTGGAAGGTTGCATTTGATCTTAGTTGCTAATCTGTTTTCATGTTTGTTTTAAAAGTTGCAGTCATGACAGTTTCAGTCTTCAACATTGTCACATGTTGGAGGGAAATATTCCAACTTCGTTCTGTGGAAGTGCATGTTACAAAATCCCTTGGAAGAGGTTGAATTTGCATACCTTGTGGAAGGGATGTTGTATTTCTTACAGATCCCAAGCAGTTGGCCGAACAAAATAGGAAATCAGTCAAAGCAGAGAAGAAGACAGACAGGGAAATGAATACTACCCTAGTCACCTTGTATCAAAGTGAGAACAAGTCTGGGAGAATGTTCTTAAAGAACAAATTGTCTAGTACCCACATAAGCAAGACTAATACAGACTAATACAGTACCCAGCTATCTGATGAAGACAATAAAGTTGAGAGATTAGCTTGCTGCACTGGGTAACGAGATAGAAGAAAATGAGCTAGTTTCGATCAGTGTGAATAGCTTTGATCCATCTTGGCATCATTTTGTAAAATGTATGTGTGCTCATGAGAAGCTACTCTCATTTGAAAGCTTCTGGGATAGATTTGCCAGGGAGAAACAAGATTGGAGACAGTTTCAGCCAGCTAGGAGAATGTACAAGACGTACCATCATCAGGAAGGTGAGGAAAGGATTTGGGCCATATTTTAACACCCCAAAAATTAATTATTAGCTAAGTATTAGTTAGGACATATTAATAAAGTTAGCTAAGTATTAATTAGGACATATTAATAAAGTAGGTATTGTTTAGATTGTGAAATGAAAAAAAAATATGAGAAAGTGAATTAACAAATAAATTTGGTTATGTTAATTACGCCTGATTAGGAAAAGTAAAATGCATGAAGGCCATTTGGCACTCATGTATTAATAACACTAAATTATTTAATTAATGGAAAAATACCTGCATAAATATGGGGGGAATTAGGGAGCTGGGAGCTGTTTTTGGGGGCTATGGGTTGTTTGTTGTTCCTGTTAGCTGTTTGCTGTTCCTGTTAGCTGTTTCCTGTTGAGAAGGGAGGGAACTGTTGGTTGTTGTCAGGGGGCTGTCCTGAGCTGTTGGCTGGGGCTTGTTGTTGGGATTGTGGATGTTTTGCTGTGGGATCTGATAGGCTGCAATAGTATTAGCTGCTGGGGGCTCGTGGGCCTCAGCATTTTTATGCTGGGAAATTAGGTTGGGAGGAGAGTTGTCCCCCAAAATCTGTTGCGTTCGTGGGTGCTGGCTGGAGGAGGACAAGGGAGCAAGCTTCTGCAACCAAGGGCCTTCATCTCCCACCAGGTAAGTGGCCTTCCTCCCATTGATCAGTTAACTTTGATAAAGCAAAAGAAATGTTTGTTTAAATTAGTGCCGAGAAATTTCTGTGTAATTAAATTGAATCATACATAGATATTATATGAATCAAGTATAGAAATCAGAATTTCTTTTAAATTATCTTCTAGAGTTGTTCACATATGATACTAAATCCTAATTAATGAAGTCAGTCCTTACACATATCAAGCGGATGAAGGATTTGGACCATATCAAGTGCTTCAAGTGCAACAAGCATGGCCACTATGCTTCTCAGCGTCCTGAAAACATAAGCAGCGCCAGCAACATAAACACTTTCCAGGAAGTGTAGAATACTTTAGGTGTGGATGAGTTGACTGCCAATCCTGACACAACCTTTGCTATGGTGTAATGCCTTTCCATGAACACAGCTTCGGGTGTTGCGTGATATCTTGACAATGGAGCCTCAAGACATATGACAGCAAACAAATTGGCCTTCATCTTCGATGAACAATATACCAGCATCCAGCATGCAAGCCAGCAGAAGAAGTTCAAGAGCTTCATCAGGTACTGTATGTTCCTCACATGACTAAATCTGCGTTCAGTTCCTAGTCTAACAGATTTTAAGTGCAGGGTTGAGTTTGATGATTAAGGAGTGATCAGCACAACTCAAAGCCCCGATCCTGGTAAGTATTGGCTATAGGAGCCAGCGATGGTGGATTTTGCAATTGCTAGCAGATCCCATGAAACAGAAAGCCTTATTGACTAGCTGTGACAATCTACGTGAGCTTTGGCACAAAAGATTCAGGATCACTTGAACTATGAATCTGTCTCTTCTGAAAGATACGGTGGTTGGATTTCCTGATTTCAAGGTGGAGAGGAGAGGTGTGCAAAGGATGTGCACTTGGCAAGCAATCCAAGGCAGCTTTCCCAACTAGTAAGCACAAATCAAGATTCTTGTACTGATTCATTCTCATGTATGTGGACCCACATCATCAGCTTCATTGATAGGTAATCTTTATTATGTCATTTTCATTGACGATTCTTCTATGAATACCTCAGTATATTCTTATCTTATGAAGACCAAGTATGAGGTCTTTTA